>RJWT010049386.1:0-11031 GCA_004365215.1 Cuniculus paca
ATTTCATACTTTGACACCAAAGCCTAGAGGAAATGAGTTTGGAGAGGTCGTTTAGAACTCTAAGCATCTGTATGCAAACCCAAGTCTGCTTAATTCCAGAGACAGTGCTCTGGGGTTTAAACCCGGTCTTAGACAAATGCAGTCTTGTGACACGTGTAGAAATCTTCCAACTTTCCAAGCGATTTCCAGTCAATGTTCCCTCACGAGTCTCTACAACACTTCGAGCCGTCTCTGAGTGGAATGAGGCCTCTGGCTTCTAAAACTAGGAAAATGTCAGCAGTAGGATGGGCAACCCAGAGACATTTCTTTGGGTTTTTTCCTCTAAATAATTCTTGTAACTAATGCAATTTGCCATTCCTGGCTCCTCACACTTTCCTCCTCAACATGTTTCTTTTTGATTATTTATCATTATCATAATTAACATTTATTGGACACATCACTGTGCAAAATATAGAGGAAGACAGACACCCCCACCCTTTTGGCTCATGATCCAAATATTTAGATTATAAACACAATGTTTTTGGCAAGTTCATTTTGTATTAAGAAATAGAGGATTTGCAGGAAATGTCAGATGCTTATTTTAGGATCAGTGTAAGGAGTAATTCACCCCACACCAAGATTTGAACTTGGCAAGCAAGCCCCTGTCCACCAACACACATGTGAGGAAGGCAGGGTCAAGGTTTCTTCCTCAGCACAATTGTTAGATGATGGGCATGTTTAGCCCTCAGTAAAACAGGAAGAGGCAGGGCTGGTGATTATTGGTGGCCATCAGGGCACTAGGCCAGAAACATTAATAGAGGTCTCTGCTCACACTCCTTACAGTAACAGATAAATCCAGCCCAGTTCCCTTGGCTAAATGACTTTTAGGAGATACAAAAATGACATAATTAATCTACCTATTCTTCTTTCACCATCTATAGAATAAGAGTGGGAGCATGGAGATTAAAAAAACAACTCACTCCACTGTATTTGCTTCCGAACTCTGCCGACGCGGTATTTCTCTTTTAGAGGCAGAATCTGAAGCCCAGACACACAGTGTCTCCCATTGAAGAAACTGCCAGTTTCCCGTGACATGATACCGAGGCCCACAAGATGAAAGAGCACACTAAGTACTTGACAGTATTTTTTTTTTTAGTTAATAGTATTCGACTGCCAAAAATATGAATTTCCTGAAGGTAGGAAAGCCCCATCTCTGAGGTGACACTGCATAACCAACACAAATTTCCACTGAAAGCAGGCTATGCACTTGAATGATCCGGAACACTGGAAGTTTTATTAATGATCCACGAGCAGCCATGTGTGTTAAGTCTGCATGAACCACGGGGCAGAAGAGATTTTAGTCTAACACTTTCATTCTATAGTTAAGTGGGAAATCATGTGTATTATCCACGGTTACGCAGTTGGTTAGTAGCAGAGCTGGAATACAAACACAGATTTTTCATTTTGGGTCACTTGATTCAGGGTTCTTGCTAACATGTCATGGTTGCCATGCTTTTTAAACCCATAACACAAAAATATGCAGGAATGAAGGTGAAAACAACGAAGCAATCCTTCTCAGATCACCAGACTGGTAGACTGGGAGGTGAAGACTCCAATGCATTCATCAGGGACGGCCCCTAATGAACCCGAGATGTCTCAGCAGAAGACATTCCTGCCAGGCCCTCTGAGCCTGGAGGAAAGACATCTAAGACAGGGTCCCATTCGGTTGGTCAGAAACTGTATCTCATTAATTGTTCCATATTTTGAATATCATCTGTTTATTGAGAGATCCTGAAGGTAGCAGAGCATCACTGAATTTATACACAGTATCAACTTCAGTTATACTTGCAAGAGGCAACATTTGCAACTTATAAAGGGCAAAATATGCAAGTAATATAGAGAAAATGTTAAAATTGCTCTTAAGAAAGCAACAAAATAACCCTCTCTCTTCTTGCTGCCTTAATTTTGTTTTGCCATAGCTATAAATCCTGGCCACCTAAGCACAGGAAATCTGACAAACGTAGCTTTTTTTATGTTTGCTTTATAGTCTCAAGTAACTAGCTAAACCACTTAAAGGGCGTGCTCTTTCTCTTCTGTTTATCACATAATTCTGGCACCTTGTTTACTGTATTAACTGAGGAGATAAAAAGAAAAGAGCACTGCGTTGCCCCACACCTGATTATTGTAAAGCAGAAAAAAGAAATCATCTAATCTCTTGGTCTATCGATGAAATAACAAACTCCTGCTGCTCTATAATAGATACTGTATGTGTCAATTGGATTATAAGAGAGCTTGGAATCTCTGCCCTTAACATGTGGTATAGTACATCAGACTGAAGTTTCCCCACTTAATTTGCTACAGCTAAACTGCAGTATTGTAATCTAAGGAACACAGAGTTTTAATCCCCCTTTAAGGACACGCCCACAATATTGGCAAGAGCCCTGATAGAAGGGGCCTTTAGAGATGATGTCATATTTTGAATAGAGAAAGTGTACTTCTGCACTGACATGTAGATGATTTTTTAAAATGGCTAACTACATAAATTTAGCAATTTGTGATGTTTATCATATCTTATGCTTTGAACATAAAGTTGTGTTTTTTGAGCTGGGCATGGTGGCTCACGCCTATAATCCCAGCACTCAGGAGGTTGAGACATGAGGATCATTGTGAGTTTGAGACCAGCCTGGGCTACAAAGTGAGCTCAAGGCCAGCCTGAACGGCATAGTGAGACCCTCTCTCAAAAAGACAAAGGCCAGGCATCTAGTTCAGTGGCCTAAGCACCTTCCTGGCAAGCACAAGGTCGTGAGTTCAATCCCCGGTGCCAAAATAAAATAAAATAAAATTGTCTTTTTCTCTAAACCCTACTTGCACTAGTATTTTTTCAAATGACACATTATTAACAATTACTTTGCCTTATGGATGAATGTAAAATATGTAACATGTGGTGTAATATGTGCATGAGCTAGGATGACCTGTAACTTCTGAATCAGTTACTATGGGCCCTTCAGAGAAGATGGATAACCTACTCAAGGCTGAATCTATCACTTCTTTAAAATCCAACCTAAACTCTCATGTCATAGCATTATTTGATACAAAGGTTATAAACCTTTTTACTCATTTAAATCAGTTAATTATATTTACAAATGTATTCCATTTGTAAGCTGGTTTGCTTAAAGATATGATGGTACTTCTGGTTTTTAAACCATCATTTATTTAAAATAATTAACATTATATGATTTTTCCCCCATAACTGTCAAAGCAATTATTGAGAAAATGGCCCAGGAAGATATATTGAAAATTCATTTCCAAAGGGCAAAATTTCAGGTCTCAGCTCTTGATCAATTCAGGGCATACCTCCTGACCCAACCTCAGTCAGGTTTTCCCATGTGTCAGACCTTGTGTACTGAGATATATTTTTGTTCTCTTGGAGAGATATATGAAGACCATAAGTCAACCCACAGAGAGAGAGAGAGATTATGTATCTTGGGCTGGTTTTCAAAAAGGTATTTCACGGATCATGTCAACATCTAATATCATCATTCCTCTGCTCTGGAAGTTTGGAGCTTCATTGCTATTTGACGAGAATACTCCATAATTTGATTTGATTATTTTCCAGCTAAATATTAGCCTAACTTCACCAATTTGGATGCATGGACTTGATTCAGATCCAGAGAGCAGCTTAAATAGATTCCCTACAAGGGGAAAAGGGAAAGAATGCAAGAATCTCTGACTAGGTTAACATTTCTTCAAAAAAAAGTTAATGTTCTTTAGTGAAAGAGAATTGATTATCAAAGAAGATTTAAAAGTTAAATGGTGTCAGTGCAGTGATGGATGTGTGGCATATGGCCAGAGGACTCAATTAAAAGTCTAGAGATCTCCTCCCAGTCCCTTCACTAACTAGATCCAGGAGGCTGGGCAGATATTACCCCTTCTGAGACTCAGTTTTCTCATCTGTAAAAGGATGGAGCTGACCTCATTCCCTATGTCTCCATTCAATTCTATTGTGTTGGACTGAATCTATAAAAGATCCAGGCGGGGTGTGGTGGCACAGACCTGTAAGCCCAGCACTCAGGAGGCTGAGGCAGGAGGATCGTTGTGAATCTGGGCTACAAAGTGAGCTCAAGGACAGCCTGAACTGCCTAGTGAGACCCATCTCCAAAAGACAATAAATATATAAATAAATAATAAATAATAAAAGATCCAAGATGGCTAAAATAGGAGGAGGAGGAAGAGGAGGGAGATGGTATACTGGCCTCAAGAGCGCTAGCCAGGAAGATTTCTGACTACTTTTTAAGAGTAAAGAGTTAAGAAGTAGAAAAAGAAAAACAACTGTGTTTAGGAAAATACAATTCCTTTAAAAAACAATTAAAAATTTAAGGTCTGGAAAAGTAGCTAAAGAAGGTGGAAGATAATGACAAAGTCCAGTTCCAAAAGTATAGAAAGTAAAATTGGCAAATGACATAAAACATGAGAAGGAAAATGGCAAAAATCAAAATATCCATCATTTGTGTGAATAGAGAAAGTTCCAGGGAAAAATCAGGCCATCAGTCTCTAAAAAGAAAATCTATGCCTCATGGTAAATGTATTTTTAGAAATATAAACTTGTATCTTCCTTTATATGTCTATTCGTCTAGGATTCGAGCCAGGCGGGGAGTTTGGTTTTAAATGACATGCAGTAGGGAATCACTACTATCTAGTGAGGCGACAACTCTACATCACCAATGTTGTCTACAAGGGTAATCTAGAGAAGAGAGAGGGAGGAGAGGAATGGGGGATGCTAGGGTAAGCAAACAACAGTTCTCAGTTATTCTGACATGAGGTTGAATTTACAGATGGTTCTGGAAACAAAAAAACAAAACAAAAAAAAAACCAAATGCCACCCCTTAAAAAAAAAAAAAACAGCAAAACTGAAGAGGAAAGAAATCCCCTGACCTCAATGTCATCTATAGAAGAGACAACTCCAAGGTTCAAACCTACCGGCCAAGAAATTCTGCCACTAAAAGTCCTGAGGAAAGTGGTGATGGGTGACCGGGGCAGAAGAGAGACTGCTCCCGTCATAGGTTTCTAGGTTCTGTTTCTCCTGTCTGATCGTAAATAGGATTTGAGTCTGAGTGTCTCAGTTGTTAAATAGGAAAACAGTTCTTTGTTTTCTTCAGTAAAGATACTGTAACAATGCGTGAATTAACCTTGTAAAACTGTTTTTGCAAGAGGATCTTGCTATGTAGGCTGGCCTGGAACTCACAGCGGTGTTCCTGCCTAAGTTTCTCGAGTGCTGGGATTACAAGTGTGCACCAACATTCCTGGTTTCGCTTTTAAAATGTGTTGAAAAGGAGGTATTCTATAATACTGTATGGTAGATATACGTCATTACACATTTATCAAAATCAATAGAACAAATACCAAGAATGAAACCTAATGTAAACTATAGCCTCTGGTTAATAATGATCTTTCAATGTTAATTCATTTTTTTAAATGTTTTTGACATATAGTATGGTGAATTCTGATGCTATTCCTTTTACATACCCATCAATCAATTTCTAGAAGAGATGTTAAAGCCAGGGTGCTATCTTCAAAACTACGAAAGGTACATTTGTGAAAAAAAATTAACAGAACAGTAAAACCAGTACAAAGATCAAATTGGGTTTCTAACTTTAGAAGATTTCTTGATGGGATTCACTCAGCAAATTTGATTCTATGACTTCCAGCAGTCCAGGGAGCTAAGATTTGCAAGAAAACGTATTTCTCTTAGTGGATAGTTGGTCAATTAACAATCAATTAGTGGGCTCTCAGCTGTGCAGAGGCATGGGCGAGACAACCACAAACTCTGTCCTCAGGAAGTTAACAGTTCAGTTCAGTGGAAAAAAGGGACATTTTATTTTATTTTATTCTATTTTTTATTTTAAAGAGAATAAAACCTAACAAAATCAAACAGAATAAAGCCAATTAAAATGAAGCAGTGACAGTGGTACAGAACCTCGAAACAGGATAGTAGAAAATAAACAATGGCTACCATAATATATCTTGTTATCTTCAAAATAGTTGTCCATACCATCAGGCATAGTAAAATCAAATAAAACAAAACAGAATAAAACCAATCAAAACAGAACATTGAATAAAACAAAACAATAAAGCGGAACAAAACAAAACAGAACAATATTGGATTTCAAAAACAAGACAGAAGGATATCCCCCATATTTGCTATATTGCATACAGTTGTCCTCCTAATAGATGCTCAGACTACTGGCCTTAAGCCTGCAAAATCAATCAAACAATACAAGCGTTTAGCTGTTTTTGTACCTCAGTTGCTATCAACTAAGCCTGTTCTCTGAATCAGCTGGTTGCTTGGGGGGGTCGTTGATTCTCAGCCCACATACTGGTTGGCTCATAGGGAGGGTGATCTGGCTTCTCTCTTCCTAGGCCTCACATGGTTTGCACAACTCACAAGAAGGGTCAACTGGCTTGCCTGTCTTCCTGGGCCCCGCACGGTTTGCGCAACTCACAGGAAGGGCAAATTGGCTTCTTCTTGTTGTACTCTTCCCAGACCCAGTATGGCTTCTGCTGACTCATGGGAAGGGTGAACTGGCTTGTTAAGAAGGACATTTTTTATTGACTTCTCCTATGTGCCAGCCTCACTGTGAACTTTAAGTGTATTTTTTAATCTAGTCCTTGTGAGAAGTCTACAGATACATAGTATATTATTACCTCTTTCGTTGTTTGCTTGTTTTGTTTTGTTTTGTTTTGTTTTTGAGACAAGTTCTTTCTGTGAAGTCCAGGCTGGTCTTGAACTTACAGTGATCCTCCTGCCTCACCCTACTGAGTGTGGGGATTATAGGCATCTGCCATCATGTCTTGCTATTATTAACTCACTTTACATGTGAGGCAGTAATAGTAAAATCAATTGTCCAATGACACAAAGCAAGTAAGAGAGCCAAGATCCAAATGTGAGCTATATGATTCCAGAACCTCTTTGTTGTTTCTTTATCACAAGTAAGTCTGTAATAATAATTAAGATAAGTGCAGCAAAGGGAAGTCAACTAGTCCAACAGGTGAGAGACTGTCTCTCTGAAGATGGTCTGGAAAATGAGCAGGTGTTAAACTGGCACAAAAAAGAGAGAAGCCTGAGGCAGAAAGCTGGTCCAGGTAATTATCAAAATTACACTTTACTTTTATTCACAGGGCATCATAGCATTATCACATACATATGCCCCAAATACCTTTAAGTAAAGACCATTGTATCCATTATTACATGCTCATGCCTAAAGTGGCTTTAAATGCACCGCTTTCAAAAATTATTTTAGTAATCCCAATAGAGCACAGAATTATCTTATATGTAAATTCAAGATTAGAGAACCATTTCTATCTAGGCTACGCACAAAAAGAGTCTCGGAGATTCATTCCTGGATGGCTGTCTCAGAAACCTATCCATTTTGGTTATGAAAGCTTTGTTTCTACATGATCAAACTGGAAGAGCTGGGGGGTAGGGTTTTAGAAATACCTGATTGTGTGGTGCAGATAGAGGGTCCAAGTCCTGCTATAACTGAGAGCTGGAAACCACCATCCTCTCCTAGCTGGGTGCTCCCTGCGGGAGGGCAAGTGGGGTTCTGGGTAATGGCAGCTCCATGAATCAGGATGGGGCCACTCTTGGTTACAGTGAGTCCAACCAGCAGATGAGGTGATTGCCTTAGGCATTGCTCAGGCCGTTGGAAGCATGGATGTGTCTGAGTCTGGGATGCCTAGTGGCTCCATGTGTGAAGAGAAGGGACAAAGTTGCCACTCCAGCCACATCTATACACATTTAGGTCAGCAGCTGCTGAGTGCCATCCGACAGGAAGGCTCTTCTATTTTTTTTTTTTCTTTCTCAGACAGGGTCTCACTATGCTGTTCAGGCTGGCCTTGAGCTTACTTTATAGCCCAGGCTGGTCTCAAACTCGCAATGATCCTTCTGCCTCAGCCTCCCGAGTGCTGGGATTATGAGCGTGCACCACCATGCCTGGCTTCTTCTATTTTTTTTTATTTTATGAAAAAATAAAGCAAAATTTCATGATCAAATAATAAGAGAATAGCAATAGTTATTACACTGTGTAGCATTATCTTCAACCTAGTTACTCCGATTACAAGACATAAACCAAAAAGATTTTTACCAAAAAGAAACAAACAGATAAGAACACAAAATGGAAAGGCAGTCTGAAAATATATTTTACAATTCTGGTCCAAGGCAGGTTTTATAATTCTGAGTTTGGTCCACTGTCCTCCTAGTTCTCAAAGATCATTGCCATAATTCTAACCATAGGTTTCTTTTTAAATTGGATAAGATAGCCATGAGAGACAACTGCTTGGTAGAAAGTTTTTACGAGTTAGTTTTAAATCATAACTTCCATTTCCAGTGATGAATCTAGCAAGAACAATATAGCCTCATGTACCAACATTGTCACATACGAGCACTCTACACATGATTACTGTAGAAGACACATTGTCTTCAGTTCCCTGCATAGTACTCTCCCTCACTTTGAACACACTTACCTCAATGTTCTTGCCACTTTCTCAAGCAGTTCTCCAAGTCTTATTTTGTGTCTTTAAAAGACATGATCAAAACACAGGGAACACTGCTGCCAAGTGCCATCTAACAGAAAGATAGTCCATTAAAAAAATTTCAATGTGTCCTCATCCACTTTATTGACCAGATCTGGCACCATGCAACTTCTGACTGTCCCCCCAGTGCAAAATGATCATGACCATAAGGGGCAAATGTTTTGAATGGATTCATGATCCTGAGAGAGCCATGAAGGCCCAACGAAGCATACTCACAAGACTTTGGAACTGCTCAAGAAAGTAACACGAACAAGACATGGGTGTTTTCAGGAAGAAGTATTTCAAGCGAGGTTAAAGGCAATGTGTCTTTTACTATAATAATTTTTTTAATATAAACATGCGCTGTTTTTCAATCACTCTTGTGCTTTTACATATTGGGGGAGGAAGAACAGGGACCTTCCACTAACTGTGGCCTGCTTTGTAGCTGCACTGTCACATACAGAACCAAGCTCTCACACCTTCCCCGTGGAGCAGACCCCCCCATTTCACAGAGGACACGAAGGCCTAGTGGCCTCTACCATCACATGATTCTGCTTACTAAGTAATCTTAATACATGAGCATTAAAGTAGTCAAAGAACACTAAGGAATTTCTTGTGCTCAGCATAATAAAATCATTAACCTCTTACGAGGTTCACAGAGGCCACGCAGATGTGTCTCCAGAGCCCGGCCTTCCAGGGGCAGTATGGGCTGTTGACCATACTGGAAGTGTTGGAGTACCCAGAGACCTTCTGAGAGAGCCCGGACGTCTGACTTTGAAAGCAGTTATACTTGTGTGTCCATGATGTTAGCCACTCACCATTTTGCAGTTAGATTTAAAAACTGTAGTAGGAGAGGTAAAGAAGGCCCAGACACAACAGGGGAGACAAGGAAGTTAGCAAAGGGAACGGAGGGAGAGCATGTGGTAAATGACAAGGGGGGACAGCTCCAAACAGGACTGAGGTCACCAAGGTCCCTTCTGCAATACGTCATTTGAGAACAAGGTCGATGGAGTCAAGATGCAAAAGTGCCTGTGAACTGGGCGCTCTGCAACTCCCAAAGGAAACTGCAGAATGGATTTTAACCGTGCTGTTGCTTGATAATGAGAAAATAGTTATTTGTTTCACTTCCCAAACATAAAGAAATAAGGGACTAACCCAGCAGACCCCATGGAGTCAAACTTGCCCTCATATTCCCTCTTGCCTCTAGATCTAATCTTTTATTTCTTTTTTCACCAACTTTAATATTTCTGTTATTAAAATGTAAGCCAAATAAAACCTAACTCATGAAAATTAAAAGTTTAAGCAAGCAATAAATGTTAGCCTAGATCACTATTTTATATGCAGCGTTTGTCTTTCTTTACTATTTTCTTTCCAGTGAAGGAGGCAGCTTTTTTTCTTTGAGGAAGAAATTCACACACTCTCTGAAAATCTGTGCCTATTTCTTATCTTCTTGGGCATGGGTGGTAGGGCAAACAATAGAAATTTGCATTAGGAACACGTGATTCCCCTCTTCTGTGGGTCATAAACATGTTACAAGTAAATGCTGAAATAATGACTTTCTTTGGACATCTTTCTTAATAAGAGCTGAAAGAGTTTTGAAAAAATAATAACCACCTGGCAAACCAGCTCCTCTTTGAAAGCTGAATTAAAATCAAATGAGAGAAATAATTAGGACAGCTGGAAATAATAAAAACAATAGATACCAGACACTTCTTTGACAAAACACAACAAACCAGAGACATTACTCTGTGAAATCTTAATTGTGTCATAGCTCACTAAATCCTTCTCCTTTTTCTCTCTCAGTTCCTAATCACAATGAAAAAACACAGAATTTCAATGTGGAAAGCCAAAACACATAACACTGTTCTAGCCTGAATGGGCATGAAGATAAACAGAGGTTGCTGTGGTAGAATGTTGTGTCTATTTAGATGCAATACTGCAATTTGAATGAATTATTGTGTCTTTTCTTTGTTCTGCATATGGAGTGCTAATTTTATTGCTTGCAAGTTGTTTGTGAACTAATACCTACATTCTGATGTATGTATCAAGACTTAAATTTAATTTTTCAAACACAGAGCTTATTTGGATTCTGCTATCCAGATTTAGAATTGTTCCTCAGATGAATTATGCCACCCTCGACATCTACGGCAGATACTTCTGCAGTCACTGCTATTTTTTAGTACATTTTCTAGTATAATGTTTACACTCTTGTGTGCAGCTGGTGCGTGTGCATGACACATCCCAATTCCCTTGCTCATCCCCTTCCATTCCCTCGGTTCCCCTCCCTCCCATTTGAGAAAGATCTATCCTCCTATTTCCTATTACCTGTCTGTTCTTTTGCTCTTAATTTATAATTTCGGTCTTATACAAGAGAAATTGTGATATTTAAGCCTGTGTGTCTGATTTATTTCACTTAACATTAAGGTTTCAAGTGGCATCCCTTTTCCTACGAAAGAGAATTTTTTTCTACTTGGGGTTGGGGGC
>RJWT010049387.1:0-11005 GCA_004365215.1 Cuniculus paca
GAACCTGATTGTGAGGAACAGATTCTCTATGCCGCTGCCATTCTGGAACCTCTTGTGGCCTTCACCGCCATTCCAGAACATGGTGCTCTGAGGCTTTCTCCTCCAAGCAAAGTCTTTCACTTTTGCAGTTTGGAAGCTACAAAGGTTCAAGATTTGCTGCTTTTTGCACTGCTTTCAGGTCATCTTTTCTCTTTCTCTGTTCCTTCTCAGCAATGGAGATCTCAGCTCTATCTTTATAGTCCACAGCTTTACTGGAGCTTCCTTTCTGGCCAAACTCACAACGTTTTAAATCACCAGACTGGGCTCTTTGTTCTTGATTCGTGATATAAATCTGGCTAAAAGCCCCCAACAATAGCCATGCCATGGCCTCAACATTTGACTGCCTTGAAATTTCTTCTGCCAGATTAATCAGTCCACTGTCCTTAATAAGAGTCTCAGGCAAAGTCTCTGGACATGAGCAAAGTGCAGACAAACTTTCTGCCAAGCCATAACACACATGGTGTGGAGTCTAGCACCCAATGCTGTCCTTCTTCCCAGAAGAAACCTCCTGAGCCTGGTCTTTACCAGAAGACTCTTCTGTCAACCTTCTGGTCTCCTGAGCTCTGACCAGAATCTCCCCTACAGAGCAGCCTAAACTGTTCCAGCTCTATGCATTTAGGCAACATCTCCGATCTTTTCGAAACTCTTCCCACAAGCCATTTCCAAAGGCTCTTGAACACAAGGTTGGTTCAGTCACAGCAACGACCCCACTCCTCTAGTACCAAAGTTTGTCTTGGTTACTTTTCTCTCATTGCTGGGATGAAACATCTGATGCCCAAAGTGAAGCAAGGAAAGGTTTATTTAGCTTACAGTTTCTGGAGATTTCAGTCCATAATCAGCTGGCTCCAAGGCAGGGTGGCATGGCACTGGGGCAACACTTCAAAGCAGCAGCCAGAGCAAAAGGGGAGAACAAGCCTCTTCTCCCTTTTATTGTACACAGGCCACCCCACCCCCGAGGGTGGTGTGGCCCTCATAAAATCTCCCTGCCTTCCTTTGCACAGGATGAGGATGTTTACAAAGTAAGAGCCCTGGCTCCCCACTGAGTCTCTCAGTTAAACTTCTAACCTTCTCAAGCTGACACAGTGTATCAACTGTAACAACCCAAGTCACTAAAATAAAGCCTCTGAGTCAATCCCAGGCGGTTGTTACTGTGAAAGTCTTTCACTGTATGCTCAATGTGCGTTGTGCCTATGTGCGCACGGGGGTAGATGGCACTCTTGGTTGTCCTTGCCTGCTTCATAGAAGAAAATACTTAATGAGAAGAAACCTTGGGCTTAGACTAGGGTGTATCATTTACAATCTTGCAGCTTTCTGGCAAGCTGCAGAGTTTTTATGTTTACACTATGGTCGCAAAGATTGTGGAAGGGCAGTACTGTACAGTCTGTTCTACTCTGCGGAGCTAAAATTTGGCATTTGGGGTTTGGCTTAGCTCCATGGATTCAGAGGAAAAAAACCTGTATCCCACTCTGTCCAAGAAATGGAGATGCTCTGAAGGCTCCCACAATAACTCACAGCTCTGCAATGTCACTGTGAAAAATTAAAAATCTAGTCTAAGTGCTTCCAAACGCACAGTTCCTGGTAAAACCACTAACTAGAGGCAGTTTCCTGGATGTGTGGAACCTGGACCCAAACACACGGACGAGGCTAAGCTGGACCATATTGGGGTGCAACCTGCTCTCTATTTTTAGCCTAGCAGGAGCCTCTGTATCCACAGAACTCATTTCTTGCCACCTGCACCTGTTCTTGCTTGTGGGTTTCTCCATGCTGTGCCAAAGGCTGGAAATTCATGCATCTGCTTTTGAACCTGGTTTAATATTTTATCATTGAAAACTAATTCCCAAAGCTTTAGAATGGGGAAAAACAGTGGAGTAAGGCTAGAAGAAAACAGGGCATGGTATCAATGCCGAATGCTTTCTTCAAACTGTTCAAGATGAAAAAATTTTAGTTCTTCTGTATGGTGCTTTAAAGCATCAATTCATATTTAAAGACAAGAGCTCTGTTTTAAAGATATTATGTTATGCTATTGTCATTAACTGTTTAGTTACATTCCTACTACTAGTAGTTTGCCACCTGTTATTAGAAAGACACTTTTCCAAGTGATGTTTATTTTATGTTAATATGAGTTTTAGTTTAATATTATTTGAGTCTTTGTTTTTTTTAATATCATACTTTATATACCATAGTTTACAGTCATTAGGTAGACTATCCTTTTTTTTATTGTTTTCGGTTCAATAAAACCAGAACTGCTTTTTTGAAAACATCTTTTCTTAAGTAAAAATCATATGTATTTCATGAAGTAGCTCATGTGTGTATTTTTCACTTGTATGTCTTTAATTTTTAATTTCCATGGGAAAAAGTTCACTTTAAACTTTTACCTTTTACCTGTTATACAAAGGGAATCATAAAATATATCACTTTTAAGAGGAGGTTCTATCACTTTGCAAGATGTACTTGAGAATTATGTTTTTACGAATACTCAAATTTGTTCCTCTGATACTAAGTACTAGTTTTATTGTGTGTAAGATATACAATTTGTTTATCCATTCGTTCACTGGAGGATATTAGGTTGCATTCAATTTTTGTAATTATAAATACTGCTATTATAAACATTCATATAGAATTTGTAGATATAGTCTCATTTTCTTCTTTTGGCATTTATTGCCTAAACTTTTGATGTATTATTCAAAAATCATTGTTAAAGCCAATGTCAAGGAAAGTTTCTCCTTATGATTTCTTCTAGTTTTACTTTTTTCACTTTCTTTCTTTGACAGATCATACTTATTTTCTATTTTAAAGAGAAAAAAAATAACAATAAAATAGTTTCAGACAGGTTAGTAGGAGAGTAACAATAATTAATACAAGGCATATTGTAACATTCCTAAGAGTAGTTATTCAGAGTACAAGATGTAGGCATGAAATCTTGTCCAAATAATTTGAGTACAAACTTTCCTTTCAATGAACTAAGAGAAACTAGCTGTATAACTATTTTAACTATCTTGTATATACATATAATTTTTTCCTTTTCCTATCCTTCTTTTCCCCTTTCCCCCATCACGGTTTGTCTTTTCTTTTGAGTAATTTCTTCCCAATTCACCATATCTATTGTACAATTTGGATCATATTTACTCATTCAGTTTCTTACACTAATGAGACAACATGATGCTTATACATGTGGACCTGATTTATTTCACTTATTTGTATGGTGTCAAGTTGCATCCATTTACCTATAAAAGTTTCATTTATCCTTCTTTATGGCTGAGTAGTACTCTATTATATTAAAAAACGCATTTTTTAAATCTATTCCTCAGTTGATGGGCATTGAGATTGTTTCCAAGATCTATTACAAATGGGTGCATATATATCACTGTGGCGTAATGTTTTTAATTCTTCTTTGAAGATACCCAGAACGGGAATAGCTGGGTCAAATGAGATCTCTAATCTAAGTTTTTTAAGGAGTCTCCACACTGATTTCCACAGTGGCTGCATGAGTCTACAATCCCACCAACAGTGGAGAAGGGTTCCTTTTCCCCCACAGTCCCACCAGTATTTGTTATTGGTTGATTTTTTTATTTTGGCCATTCTTTCTGGAGTGAGACAGAATCTTAGTGTTGTTTTAATTTACATCTCTGTTATGACCAGTGATATTGAACATTTTTCCATGTATTTATTTGCCATTTGTATTTCTTCATCTGAGAAGGGTGTACTCTTTCAGATGTCCATTTTTGGATTGGTTCTTTGAATTTTGGGGACCTGATTTTTTTCAATTCTTTGTATGTTCTAGATATAAGTCCTTTGTCTGAGGGACAACTAGCTATAATTTTTTCCACTCCATGGGTTGTGTTTTCACTCTGTTGGTGATTTCTTTTGTTGTGCAAAAACTTTTATTAAGGTGAGATCCCATTTGCTGACTCTAATATTTCCCATGTAGTCTGGTTTTGTTCATGAACTCTGCCTACACCTATGTCTTCAAGATTTCTACCTATTTTCTCTTCCATTATATTTAGTGTTTCTGCTTTAATATGTAGATCTTTGATCCATTTTGATTTTAGTTTAGTGCATGGTGATAGACATGGGTCCAGTTTTAGTCTTTGGCATGTGGAAAGCCAGTTTTTCCAGCACCATTCATTAAAGAGGCTATCTTCCTTCCAGTGAACATGTTTGTCCCCTTTGTCAAAGAAGAGGTAGCTGAGTGTGTTTGGCATTATATCTACACCTTCTATTCTATTCCACTGATCCTTGGGCCTGTTTTTTGCCAATACCATGCTGATTTTATCACAGTAGCTTTGCAGTATAATTTCAAGTCAGGGATTGTGATACCTCCTGTCTTGTCTTTGTTGCCCAGAACTGCCTTTGCTAGTCTAGGTCTCTTCTGGTTCCAAGTGAATTTTAGGAATGTTTTCTCTAGACCTGTGAAGTATGCTAATGGTATTTTCATTGGGATTGCATTAAAACTGGGTAACAGTTTTGAGAAAAGGGCCATTTTCACTATATTGGTTATTTCTACCCATGAGCAAGGTATAAATTGGAATAGATGGTCTTCACCTCAATCTTATAAAATCCATGTACAACAAACCAACAACTAACATCATATTAAATGGTCAAAAACTGAAAGCTTTCACTTTAAAATCAGAAACAAGACAAGGATATCCATTATCATCACTCCTATTCAGTATAGTTCTAGAAACATTAGCCAGAGCAATTAAACAAGAGAAAGAAAAAAAAAGAATGGGATAGAAAAGGAAGAAGTTAAATTATCATTATTTGCATATGACAGGATACTCTACAAACCTCCACCAAAAGACTTGTAGTTTTAATATCCAAATTCAGTGGTGTAATGGGACACAAAGTCAACACTCAAATCAACAGCATTCCTGTGGCAAGCAACAAACTTACAGAGATAGAAATTAGGAAAACCACACCCTTTACAATAGCATCTAAAGCAATGAAATATTTAGGAATCAATCTAACAAGGATGTAAAAGATCCTTTTGGAAAAGTGAATGTAAAAGTAAAAATTACAGCACCTTAAAAACAGAGCTCAAGGAGGGTATCAGATCATACTTTTGATGTTTTATCCAGAAATCTTTGCCCTTTCCCAAGGTATAAATAATTTTTTCAGGTTATTATACTTTTGAATTTTCAGTTATGTCTATTACATAGAGTTAATATCTTTTGCATATTGTGAGGTGTCAAACAGCAATCATTTCTAACATATGACTGACTTGGGAGTATACCCCTGGGGACTATGTCTTGTCTACAGTCTCTCTTTCTCTTTCTCTGCCTCTTTGCCTCTATCTCTGTCTCTTTGTCTCTGTCTGTCTTGGTCTCAGTCTCTGTCTCTCTGTGTCTCTGTCTCTCTTTGTCTCTGTCTCTGTCTTTCTCTGACTTCATCTCTATCTCTGTCTCCCTCTGTATCTATGTCTCTGTCTCTTTCTCTGTCTCTCTGTCTCTGTCTCTCTTTTTCTCTATCTCTCTCTCCCTTAGTCTCTGTCTCTCTCTCTGTCTCTGTCTCTTTCACCACTTCCACGAGGTCAATAGCTTTCCTCTGCCAGGTGCTTACACCATGGATTCAAACCATGAGCCAGAGTAAATCTTGCCTTCCTTAAACTGTTATTCTGAAGTGTTCTGTCAGAAAAATAGAAAGCTAACACAGAAATAAGAAAGCAATTGCCAACCCACAGGAAAAAAAAATCAGCACTGAGAATTTTAATTATTATTTCAAAGCAAAAAACAATAAGACATTTAAGAATAATGACTCGATCCAAATCTAATCTCAAATTCTTCCGGGGAGTCCATTACCTTCTAATTTTCTCTTAAAAGCTATCTGAATGTAAATGTTCTAATTGTGGCATATAGAATGATAATGTATTTAAGCATGACAGACTGACATTATAGAAAAGAAAGCTTTCAAAACCACTCACATCATGCTGATGTGGAAGACCATGTTTAAAGATGAGGGGAGAGAGAATGTACGTCTGGTTTCATTTCTATAAGTTTTCAAGGAATCACTGGTCCTTGACAGATTTTCTTGCAAAGTGTCTCCCAAAATCAAAACCAGAAAAGCTTTGGGAGTTTTTCACCTATTCTTTTCAAAATGAAAATGGACACATGGATCAAGAAGCCTCTTACTTTTACAGCAGAGAAGCTAAAGTACAATGAAGTGAAGTCAAACACAGATTCGAAGGCATTATCCTCGCAGCTGTGTCTCTATGAGGGCAGGCGACAGCCGCGCTTCTGGATTCAGGTGCCCCCTGGTGTTGGGGTTACCTGCTTCTTTTTAACTTACTGGAGGATGAGAGGCCCCATGTGCCCTTTGCAATCAGAGAAGCAGCGGTGGCTGAACAGCGGGCACTGTAGGCCTCCTGGGTCAGGAGGTAACACTTCCGCCCGGCTCCGTGTGCTCTGAATGCGGACAGGCAGCTGCAGTCGAGGCTGAGACGGATGATTGCACTGTCTACTGCAGTTCCTGGCTGATCGATGGTGTGGCATTGCTCCTTCTGCCACCTGGTATGGTCACCTCAGAACAGGCGCAAGAATCCTGAGGATCTTCTAAAAAGAGTCTCAGTAGGCTTGACAACAAGGAGGTCTTGCTCAAAGAGGAACTGGCTCTCACTGACTCCCTCTGCACACACACGGGTTTTTACGTCAAATAACTTTTGGATACTTTGGCTGTGCCACGGTACTGTGGCTACTGTTTCACAGCCACAGGTGGTATGTGGGGTATGAGCTGGGGGAAGTAGGGGGCTCCAGAATGAAGGAATTCAGTCCTGTTAAACCACAAACAATTGTCCAAGAATCAAAACAAATGAGATGCTCAGAGTATATTATCATGGACTTACATATTAAAGAGCAAGAAATATCTCAAATAAGGGATATTTTTCAGCATTGAATATTCCTAAATTCCAAACAGGTCAAATTCTAAGGCTGTAAAATTCTGTAGTGTTCAGTAGTTAAACGCTGTTATTTTGTGTCTAAGAGAAGTCTCAAGGTCTTGCAAAATTCGTTTGTCCAACCTCTGAGCATTTCTCCATATTCATCGCTGAGAAGCAGCCAGGAAATGCAATGAGCCTTGAAACTCAGTTTAGTTTTTAAAAAATTATGAAACAGCCATTGTGTGTAACTTATTTCTATTAAACCAATTCCTGTGTGTTATTTTTAATAGGCATAAAAATAAATCTCAAAGACCAAATGAGTGAAAGAATCTACATGTATATGCTTTACAGTATTGTTTTAGGGTTAAGTTACAATACCTTTCAGGTAAGGAGCTAATTTTATATTAAATTTTTTAGACAAAAAATTTTTGAGACATGTTGGCCTCAAACTTATGGCAGTCCTCCTGCCTCAGCCTCTTGAGTGCTGGAATTACAGGCATGCACCATCAGGTCTGGCTAAATAACTCTTAAATGAGGTATTTATTGTATAAAAATCATCCAGAATTTATGCTATTTCTCATACAGGTTAAAAATAGTAAAATTTTCTCTATGAAAATAGAATATTCTGAAATTGAAAAATTAGAGAACTCTAAGATAATGGATCTAAACCATATTCAGAAAGCAGTTTTCCCTAAAAATGTGTGACACATGTATGTTCAAATATATTCACCTCAGGATCTAAAATACACCACGCTGACAACCAAATTATTATCCCTGGGAAGACAAAAAGATAGAGATCATTCCGGTAGTGAGCCTTATGTTACAAGCATTGAGGAATAATAGGAGAATAATTAGCTAATAAATATACGTGATAGTCAGGCTTGTTGTCCTTGTCTTTTCCTCCTGATTTCAAGGTCCCTGTGGGTGATGCGCCGGGAGCCGGGACTCTGCAGGACCCAGTGAATTCAGGGCAGGGCTGCCGTGGGATGGCGGGGGGCGGGGGGAGGCCACAGTGTTCTTGCCTGTCCCATTCCCAGGCCCAGATGTGAAATATTTTGCTCACGTGGGTCTCTTGAGGAACGGCCTCTGGCTTCTGCACCCACAGTGAGCATCTAGGTTCTGGTTCATTACCAGAAGTACCTGGGAGTCTTCCTGGCTGTATTATGACTTTAGGGATTGGAGGAGAACAAAACGGGGACAGTCACGCAGTTGTGGGGTCTAATGAGTGTAATTCGGAGTCACAGTGCCTTCCGTCATAAAACACACCCAAGAACGCAGTTGCAGTCTTAATTTCCCTTTTTTCTGCCCTTAAAAGTCAAAGCTCTTTCTTTTTTCTTAATTTAAATTAAAAACATGAAAATAAAATGACCCTTAATTTACTTAACTAATAAACAATGCTGATATCATTCTCATTTTAATGATGGGGAGCAAGCGGCATCTCCACTGTTGGACTCCAGCCCTCTAAGCACGGTCGGCGTCAGGAATTCTGTGCACATCCTGCGTGCTGGCTTGCTCGATGCTGCCATTCATGGAGACCTGCAGCATCCTGCAGACCTGAGCTCCCCAGGACCAGCCCCGGTCCTCAAAACCTACCTTCCCCGCTAACATTCCTAAAACAGCTGTGGGAGCACACTGCTACCCTTGCAGCTATGCTGTCTCACTATGACACAGTTTTAAAAGTTTTCTTAAGTGTATTATCTTTTAAAATATGCATACACGAGAATACTATTCAAGTCTTCTTTCTATGCTGTTGATGATTTATTATTAATCTATCAAACAAGCGCTTTGAGTTTCCTAATTTGTTTAGTCAAATATTATCATAAGGATGATGCTAGTCAATAAGGGTTTGTTTTGTGAACATGTGCTGATTATTTACATGGAGTACTGTGAATCATGATTATTACCCTTATCTAACAGCTGCTTGACCAGGTAAGCACAGGTGGCCTAATTAAATTGCTTGGGCTCTTACAGATTGTTCAGCTAATTTTCAAAGCCAGATTTGTATTTTGTCAAATCCTACAGAATTGTCACAAAAGCAAAATCATTTCTCTGTAATCATTTTGGTTTCTGTATTTTGTCAAATCCTACAGAATTGTCACAAAAGCAAAATCATTTCTCTGTAATCATTTTGGTTTCTTTTCTCTCCTTTCTTTCTTTCTTTCGTTCTTTTTTCTTTCTTTCTTTCTTTCTTTCTTTCTTTTTTTTTTTTTTGTCTTTTTGAGACAGGGTTTCACTATGCAGTTCAGGCTGGCTTTGAACTTCAGGCTGGCCTTGAACTCACTTTGTAGACCAGACTGGCCTCGACCTCGTAGCAATCCTCCTGCCTCAGTCTCCCAAATACTGGGATTACAGATGTGTGCCACCACACCCAGAAATATTTTGAAGTTTTAAATCATGATTTCTTTTTCTTTAAAGAATGATCACATGCAAGTCTGATTCATCAAACATAAAGCCAGTTGACTCCCTCCCCCCCAGTAAAGAATGGTCAATATAGATCTTGGGGATACTTATTGTTGGTGATCATGTTGAAATTAACACATATAGTGGTTGATTTCATATGCACTACAGACTTTAGTTCATCCAGTGTTCAGAATCAAGATATGCATTGGAGGGGCCCTCAACTTCCTGACCTTATCTTGAAACGTTACAAGGATACCAGATGCCACTGTCTTTGAATTTGAGAGGAACAGAGGACAAGTAAAACTAATTTTCAAAGGCAATGACAAGTGTTAAAGTAAATACACAAACTAACTGTGCCTTAGTACAGAACACATGAAGTGACTGATAGTGAGGAGCATGGGAAAGGCAATTAGCAACGCTGGTTTCTTGGACTGAGAAAACAAGCAGAGGCAAGAAGGACATGGGGTCATGCAGAGTCTGTGCGCTCTGAGTGCATGCAGAGACCCCCTAGCGCATCCCTCATGGGTGATACACCTAGAGTTTTGACAGTATTCCTCAGCACTTTGAGTTGCCTCATTAAGATGGTACTTGCTAGAATACACAATCTCATTGGTGTGATCAATGTATTTACTAATCTGAAATGACTTCTGTTGCATACGGTTTAGTTCTGTATTACTTAAAGAACTGCACTGTGATTGCTGCATTTCCAAAATAAATGCTAGTTTAATTTGAGGTAATTATTAGAAATAGTGCAAATGACACAGACCTATTCCACACTGGGAAAATCCTCTTCAGCTAATCTAATCAGCAGGAACACGTCTATTACAATTAATGTGTCCACATACAAATTATAGCTATGCACTGGTGCCAGTCTCCTCCCTTAGACTATAAGCTACTCAGAGGCAAGAGGCATGACTAATTCATCTATGCATCTTCTGACCATGGGGTATTACACCCTCCATAGTGCGTAAATGACTGAGTGAAAAAACAAAATATTTCAATTTTCAGTTACATTGGAGTTTCCATGCGATGTTTTACAAATAGATGTCCTTCTTTCCACAGACGTTAGGAGAATTTTCCCTTTCACATCCTCTAGTAAATGATTACAATTTAAGCCAATGGATATATCCTACACCCAACAAACCCCTTGTTAGAGATGCTGGGGTCTCACAGCCCAGGAGAGAAAGCAGCTTCTGACAGCCAGTGACCCATGCAGCCTGCAAGCTCCACCCTCCCCACGGTGGGAGCTCCTCCTGCTGCTGTGCATACATTCACCTCTGCAGTCCTGGTTAGACTACGCCACTCCCCAGACATAAAGCTGTCTGTGACCCCCTGGTGGCCCGTTCCATGGTCACAGGTCCAACTGTTCAGAACTTCTTTTGTGCAGAGCAGGGATCTGACTTCTTAGGGCTCTCATTATGGGGACTTATTTTACCCCCAGCAAAGTCAGGAAATAAATGCAATCTTTCCTCCATGTGACCGTTCTTCAAATATCTGCAGGCTGCTCTCATCCCCCCTTCAGATCCTTCCCTTTCTAAACTAGACACTGTGCTTCTAAAATTGCTTGGGAGTGTCGCACACTGTTTCCCTTCAGTGGCTTTACCTTGATGATCCGGAGTTCAGTTCTAATCAACTTGTATGCAATCCCATGTGTTATAATCTGCTCCTGATATAAGCTCCTGTATTATAAAACAA
>RJWT010049388.1:0-10968 GCA_004365215.1 Cuniculus paca
TGGATGATGCCGAGGTCTGCTGCTAATTGGAACGGTAGCCAGGCCTTCCTCTCTCTTGGCTGTAGGGGTCATGTGCCTGGATCGCTGGGCACTCTGAGCCTGATTCTGAGGAACAGATTCTCTATGCTGCCACCATTCTGGAACCTCCTGTGGCCTCCACCACCATTCTGGAACATGGTGCTCTGAGGCTTTCTCCTCAAAGCAGTCTTTCACCTTTGCAGTTTGGAAGCTGCAAAGTTTCAAGACTTGCTGCTTTTTGCACTGCCTTCAGGCCATCTTTTCTATTTCTCTGTTCCTCAGCAATCGAGGTCTCAGCTTTATCTTTACAGTCCATAGCTTTATTGGAGCATCCTTTCTGGTCAAACTCACATTTCAGATCACCCCGCTGGGCTCTGTGCTCTTGATTTGCGATATAAATCTGGCTAAAAGCCCCCAACAATAGCCATGCCATGGCCTCAACATTCAACTGCCTTGATATTTCTTTTGCCAGATTAATCAGTCCACCATCCTTAATCTCAGTCTCAGGCAAAGTCTCTGGACATGAGCAAAATGCAGACAAAGTTTCTGCCAAGCCATAACATACATCAACTGGAATCCAACACCCAATGCTGTCCTTCTTCCCAGCAGAAACTTCTTGAGCCTGGTCTTTACTGGCAGGCTATCAGCCTCCTGGTCTCCTAAGCTCTGACCAGAATCTCCCCTACAGAACAGCCTAAGCTGTTCCAGCTCTGTGAATACAGGTGACATCTTGGAACCTTTCCAAACTCTTCCCAAAAGTCATTCCCAAAGGCTCTTGAACCACATGGTCAGGTACATTCACAGCAATGACTGCACTCCTGGTACCAAATTTTGTCTTGGTTACTTTTTCATTGTTGCTGAGACAAACAAAGTGAAGCAAGGAAAGGTTTCATTGTTGCTGAGACACCAAAGTGAAGCATGGAAAGATTTATTTAGCTTACTGTTCTTGGTGGTTTCAGTCCATAATCAGCTGGCTCCAAAGCAGGGTTGCATGGCACTGAGGCAACACTTTAAGGCAGCAGCCAGAGCAAAAGAGCCAAAATGCAAGCCTCTTCTCTACCCTTAAACTGTACACAGGCCACCCCCCCTTCCCAGGGTCGGTGTAGCACTAACAAAATGTCCTAACTCTCCATCACACAGGATGAGGATATTTACAAAGAACCTTGACTCCCTGCTGAGTCTCTCAGTTCAACTTCTAACCTTCTCAAGTTGACACAATGTATTTACCATAAGAAATGAATATTTAATTTTATTAATGTTTTACTTTATTGAATTGATCATATTTAATTTTAGTCTTATTTACATGTAAAACATATTAGTTTATTTTAAACATTTAGATAATTTGCCTTTTGCTATGATTTGTATATAGTTGGACCACACAAGCCTCATGTAGTCATGGAAGTGGCTGAATCTAGCACTTGTGATCGACTCATTGTCTAGTGCTGGGATTGGCGGTGTGAGTTCTGCACTTGGCCAGGGGTGGATCCGACATACAATGTAAGGTCAAAAAGGAGACATGTTTCTCTCTTTTTTGCGTGGTTTGCTCTTGCTGCTTGCGGCCACCATGAATGGCTGCCTCTCAGCCGCCCCACCCTGCCTTGGAACCAGCTGAGTATGGACTGAAACCCCCACAACGTAAGAAATAAACCTCTCCCTCCTTCACTTTGGGAGTCAGATATTTTGTCTCAGCATCAAGAGAAAAGTAACCCAGACACCTTTCTAGGATAAACCCCTCCTGAGAGTCATGTAATATTATTACTTACTTTCAGATTTGATTTTCTAATTCTTTGTTAAAGATTTTTGTGTCTATTTTCAGGGGAGATATAGGTCTGTACTTTCTTTTCATTAAAATATATTTTATCCAGTTTTGGAACCAGAGAAATGCTGGACTAATAAAATGTGTTGGGAAGTGTTTCTTCACATTCTATTTCTTAGAAGAGTATGAATGTTACAATTTTAACATTCTTTCTGAGTAGTTGACTATATTGGTATACAGTAACATGTCTCTTAAAATATTTTCAAACAGCTGGGAGGTCCAAGGGCTCTGTTTCCCCTTTTGTTATTCTCTTCTTTGTTTCTCTGCAAGTGTATGTCATTTTCTTTTGAACTTTAAATGTATTTTTCCTTATCTGTAGGTTCTGGCAGTTTGGCTGTGAGGTAGCAAAATGTGTTCCTTTTATTTTTTTTAATTTAAAATTTATTTCTGCTTTTGTATTTATCATATTTAGTATTTTGTACACTTTTGGGGGATGTAGTTTGATTTCTTTTTTTTTTTTTTGAAAGTTTTTCAACTATTACTTATTTTATAGTTTTTTAATTTATTTTGCCTTGTTTTTGTTTTTGCTTATTTTTTTTGCCCACAAGTTCCTAAAGTTGGGACTCTAATTTTCCATTTATTTCAACTGTCTCCACATTGTCCCACAGTTCTTGAATGCTCTTTTTTTTTCTCTTACATTTTTTCCATTTTTTGGGTAATTTCAGTTGACATAACTTCAATTCAGTAAATCTTCCTCAGCTATATACACTATATAATGTATTAAACAGTAGCTATGTGTTTGGATTTTCATTGACTGTCCTTCTTGCTCTAGCAGTCTTGGTGATACTTCCAAACACATTCTTGTTCATACATTCTTGACATCTTATTTCCACTTGAAACAATGACTAGGAGTTCACTAATTAGAATTTATTTTGACAGTGGACATGGGATTTCTCTAGATGGAAAGAGGATATCCAGTATTTCCTTATTTCTGGTGTTTATTCTGAAAGCCCACTAAATAAACGTGTAGTACAGAATAAAGGACAGCTTTCATATTGAATAAGTAAATATTCTTACCATTCATGAAAAACTACTTGTTTTCAGTCTGAGAGAACAAATTTGGAATAGAGAAGGAATTCTGATTGATGTTTTCTGCTAACTGGAAAAGGAAATTTGAAGGGGGGTAGCATAGGATTCTCTTGTCTGATTTAAAAAGCAAGCATAACCTTGATGACTTTTGCCCAGAACTAAGAATTAAGAGTTGAAAATTGTTATCCTTAATCTGGTTCTACTGAGAACTGTCATCCCCAGCATACCTCCATAGACCTTACATTTTGACCAGGAAACTAATGCTAAGAAATACTGCGCTGAAATAGTAAATGTCTGGAGTATCACATTTTCAAAAGTGAAAGAAAATTTTCTTCCACAGAGTTTTCCTATAACATATAATAGATAATTTTAATGAGCTCTTGGCTCTCTATCTCATTATTGAAAAGATTTGAAATTCTTAATTTACACAAATTAAAGATATCTATATGAAAGTCATAAGGGATATTAGTACTCTTTTCCAAATACAGAAAAGCTGATGTACAGATTTCTGTTACTTACTACTCTTATTTATGTGTGTATCATTAGTTGTAAGTCTTCTGGTTAAATGGCTTAGATGTAAAAGCAACCACAGCAATACTCTGCCCAGCAGCATTTTGAACTTTCTTATTGCCATTTACAAGTCTTCTTGATAACTGGAGAAGCATGAACTCTGGAAAGGCACTTACTAGTGAAATGGTGGATTACATATAATTTACTTATCTGGAGATAGCAGAATGAGATCATATCTTGAGTTCGTCTTTAACTCCATGTGATTTCACTATATCCTTAGTTTCTTGCAGATGATAGGTAGAAAAGTGTAATACACAAAAGGGAGATGAACATGCAAAATCTAAGTATCATTTCAAATAAAACATAGTTGTAGTATGCAAAGGTGTGGAATGTAAATATGAGTTAAGCCTGAAACTGAACCATATAAACAATTAAGAATTAGACCCCATAGAGTTGGCAAACTTCAAGTTTAATAGATGAAAACAGATAACCACTTATTAAATGAAATCAAATTCTAGCTTAACATAAATGTTTATACAATCAAATTTTGGCTCATGGGAAGGTGTTTTTTTAATGAACTCTTCTTTATGTTAACTGAGTTCTCCATAGACTATTTGTTTCAGAGAGACCAATCCTCTCAATTTTCACTAGAGATAATGGTAACTAAAAAAGTCATATAGGAAAGTCCAAGTGGAAATGGGTCAGGAACTGAGCAATGAAAGCCCTGTCCTTTAATGACTTAAGCATCTTGGATCCAATTCTACTTTGGCAGAGCATCATGGAAGTTTGGAAACACTGTCTCAATACATGAGCCCTACATACCTGTATTATCTATCATCAGATATTAAAATGGGGTTTATCAACCCCATACCCAGTGAACCCTGTGTCTGTTCACTCTCACGCTAGGCCAGAAAGAAAAAAACAGAACCCAAGGAAACCCACAATTTTCAAAAAATATTTATTTTCAATTTTCAGTGTGTACCAGGATACAAAGTTATGATTATGTTTTTGGTTCCCCTTGCCCCTCCAACACAAGAATATAAGCATTGTCTACTTGGGTCACTGATGCATTGAAGGTATCTAAAAGAGTGCCTGGCACAGACTGGGGTAGAAATATATATTAGTTGAATATTTGGTCTACCATATATTTCATGCTAGATTTTTGTCTGGGTAGTTCATGCAGTTAATCTGATTTAGAAGGGTGGCTAATGAATATAATGTTATGATTTATAATAGCCAAAGTCTTGTACTGGGTGATCCCTAAACTAATACCATTCATTCCAAATAATTAAAAGACCATCCCTTCAAAGGTGGTAAACAAATAATCGAGAAGTCTACAATTGGGAGTAATTCCCAAGGAATATTTTGTTTAAAAAGGTAATGAAGATTTTTTTTAAATAAAAGAATTACCAAAGGCCCCTGTGTCTAGGACTAAACCTAAATTCACAAATGTATCTCAAAGTGGATTATATTTTTACATTACTTTAATTTTCACTTTAATGAAATTTGATGATAATTTAGATGATAAATTATGTAGCTAGCAAGCCAAATGATAGACCAATAGTTCTTTGTATTCTTTTTTTTTTTTAAAGAGGATAAAACCAAGGAAAATAAAACAGAATAAAACCAGTCAAGACAAACCAGAGTAAGTGATACAGGACTTCAAAACAATACAAAATCAACAAGGTTACCATAATGCCTTTTGTTGTCTTCAAAATAGCAGCCGATACCTTCGGACATAGTAAAAATCAAACAGAACAAAATAGAATAGAAACAATAAAAACAAAATATTGGATGCAATAAAGGACTTCAAAAAAGATAATAGTAAATACAAAATAGCTAACATAATATGTCTTGCTGTCTTTGAAATAGCTGCTCATGCCATCAGATGTAACATAATCAAACAAAAGAAAATAAAACCCAACCCAACAAAACAATAAACAATATAGGACTTCAAAATGAGACTACAGGGGATCAGCAATGGCTACCATCCTCAGAAGGAGACTCCCCGAGATGCCACACTGTGTACTGCTTTCTTCTGAACAGATGATCAGACCGCTGGCACTAGACCTGCAAGGTCAGTGAAACACTAAAGCATCACTCATTTCCAATTGTATTTCACCTCCATAGCTATCATCATATCCTGTGTTTCTCCAGGTCAGCCAGTTGCTCACAGGGTATGTGTGGGGGAAACTGGCCTTTCTTATTTGTCATTCCGCGAGCTGGAAGGGGCTAGGATATGGCTGTACCCCTGCCAGGGGTGGCCTGAGCATGACACTCATTCACAGAAGAACCTTGCTTCTTGGTGGGGCCTCGTTCTCTCCCTCTGTGGTCTGTGAATGGCACTGACTCATGGGGAAAGGCTTGGATCTGTCTGTTCCCACTCTGGCAGCAGTCCACACACGAGCTGGTACCCAGGCAGGACTTGTTCTTTCCCTCCTGCAGTCCGCCAATGGCACTGACTCATGGGGAAAGGCTTGGGTCTGTCTGTTCCCACTCTGGCAGCCACTCGTGCATGGTGCTGAGAAGCCCTGCTCTCCCAACCAGTGCCATGCGCAGGCAGCTGCCTGAGTGGGGGCAGCCTGACCCAAGCCTTTCCTTATGAGTCAGAGCCATCAAGGACTACTGGGGGAGAGAACAAGACCTTGAATTCTTTTTTGTAAATCAAAAATAAAAATTCTTCAAAAGGCAGATTTTTAAAAACACATTGTCCTTATGTTTCGAATACATTATTTATTATAAATGCTTAGCCGGTATAAGGGCCATCTGTCTTTCTAGCAAACATAGCTCATCATATTTCCTCTGTTATCCCCAAATTTATTTGGCATTAATTGTCTGAATACAAATCTAAAGCCTTTCAAGCATGAGTAACTATCAAGTTACTGTACTCATAGTAGCCTATGGATGTCTAAAAGCTTGGAGACTAAGGTTTAAATTCCTTCAAATGCACTCTGGAAAATTTACTTAATACTGCCTTCATCTTTATAGCTATTAATATTATTATTATTACACTTTAATATGTGATCAAATAATTACATAATTAACTATAATTCAGGATCAATGGGAGTCCTGAACTTGTTTTCTTGCAACTGGATGCCCTATCTAGGAGTGATAGAAGACAGTGACACACAAGGAGTATTGCTGTTGTCCAGTCTACTCAGTAATCTTATCTTGGTTGCTGTCATTGAAGAAAACCATGCTTCACAAAAATAAGATGTTGGAAATGGAAGGAGGCTTCCCAGGGTTTCTGTGGCAAACTCAGGCTATTCCACCTTGATTTTAATCTGAAACATATAGAGAGAGATTTGAAGTCATCCTAAACATACTTTCAAGATCATCATTTGTGATCTCTTACAGTTGGTCCTCTTCTAACACAAAGAAAGTCAATTTACCTAGCTTATTTATAAATGGGTCACAGATCCATTTCTTTCAAGTTTGTGATTGGGAAGTAATGTTCAAAATCTTTTGAAAGCTGAAGTAAGTGACCATGTACCAGCTAAGAGAAAGAAGGCCTTTGCTTGGTGTCTTTCAAAACATCTGCTACTGTTTGAAACATGCCAAAAATCTCAGTTTCACTCATTACTCCCATAACTTCAGTTTGGTTTTTAATGCAGCTACTTTATCTGTTGACTTGAACACAGTTGTCATTCTCCCCTGAAATGACAGATTAAGTTCATAGAGCAGGTTGAATATGTCACACTAGTAAGCAAGGTTTGCAACCTATTCTGTCTTGCTGAAATGCACTGCCAGTGGTGACTACTTTTCCAAAAGAAATCTCTGGAGTGGTTTTCATAATTCAAAAGCTCTGGCCAATGATCTACGTACAGAAAGCCACTTCACTTCTGTTTATAAGGGAAGATGTGCTTTTTAGCCATCTCCTCTCAGAGTTGCTCAAACTTATGATTTAAGGAAATGTATGTTGATAATTTTAATCACATCCTGCAAATTATTGTTAAGTTCAGGTTACACTTTTTTTCAGGTAGCCAGCCTGGATTTCTGTATGGATGCTACAGTGCATAGACCCACATTCACAAGTGAATTCTTCAGCTGTTTTTTTAAAAGTACTGTAATCCAGTGGAGACAATATATCTAAAAGTCTACTTTGTTTAGTATAATTGTTTTAACTGTTTTTACATGTTCTGTATGTTCTTTGGCCTGTTAGCCTTGTTTTAAATCTGTATATATGATAATTAACTACAGGTCTTACAAGATAAATAACTGAATTTTGGTGCAAATACAAAAGGAAGGTGAGGAAGGAGAATAAAAATGTGTTACATACATGTACCAATTCCCTATAGTGAATGCAATTCTTATGTCCTGTGAGCATGTGCTAATGAAAGTCAAACAAAAAGAAAGATTGAAAAGGACAAATAAAGAAGTGACTTCTTTGATCCTTGTAGTAAAACCAGAAAGTCAACCAACCATGGCATGCACTCCATCCATGCATGTAGTAACACAAAATAACAAATTCAGTTTTTTGGTATGTTGTCATTCAAAGACCTGAATAGTTCTCCAGCTGTAGTGTTGACTGGCAACACTGTGCAGGTAAACTTGTCTGCTAATGTTAATCTGTATTTGTAACCACTCCTCAGAACTAGTATCACAGCATCAGATGCATCCTCCCAGAACATCAGAAAGTAGATTCTCATAAGGAGCACGAAACTTAGATTCTTTGCATGCACGGTTTGCAGTAGTGTTCACATGTTCATAAGAATCCAATGCTGCCACTGACTAACAGGAGGCAGAGCTCAGGCTGAATGGCTAGTGATAAGGAGTGACGATGAATACAGACAAAGCTTCCATAATAGCTTGCCAGCCACTCACCTCATGCTGTGCAGGCCTGTTCTTTTTTATAAGGTACTGCAAGTAAGTCAGTATGAAAGCGAGAAAAAGATCTCTGTTCACATGAATCCAGGTCTTCAGATCAATCTCCTTTTAATAGAATTCTCTATTCTTCACTTCTGGTTGAGACGTTAGCTTCTTTCTGGTAAATTCATGTAACTTGAAGATTCTCAATTAGTGGGAGTAGTGAATGAACATCAAGCGACATTTGCCCATGTATGGAGATACTTTAGATTGTTGTAATTGGAAGGGGTGGAGTGATAGTGTAAAAGTTAGAGGCCAATAATGCTGCTAAATATACTAAAGTGAACAGGGCAGCACATCACACCAAAAACTTATTTGGTTGAAGATTTCAGTGGTGCTGAGGTTGAAAAGTTTGGTCCAGGGGAACCATAAATTCCTCTATCATAGAAATTAGTCAGTCTTCCCACATTGAAAATGATATGAGTGGAGTTTGTAGAATCATAGTAATATCAGTAACAACAATTCTAGAAATATTCAAAGCCAAGATTTCAAATAAAGCAAAGATTATTTATCTGAGAAATACTTTAATATATTTATCAATAAATAAAATATATTTACTTTTATTCTGTAATATGACAAATGCAAAAGAAAATACATAAAAAGTAACTTTTCCACCTTCATGTTATTTTAACATCATTTGCTTTCAAAAGATTAGAACATTTTAAACTCTGTTGTATACAAGTTTTACTGTTATAATCAATAATAGGCCATCTAAGCTGAGATCAATTAATTAAGCTTTTAATAAGCCTTTGGGAGTGTGGGAAAGGTGGACACTCCTGTTGTTGTCAGGTTTAAACTTTTAGTTTGCTTTAATTTTCCTTGTAGAAAAATCTATTGTACATTGTTTATCTCACCTGCCCAAACAAACCCAGACCAGGTATCAACTTTTCTTCTTGGAAAGTTCAGCTCTCAGCTCAACTATGACTGATTCTTCTGTAGATTTCAGTTTACTAACATTTCCCCAAGTCCACAGTTCTTCTACAACTCAGTAAGAAATATGATGTTTATGTTACCTTTTTTGATGTTGCTACCACAGTAACAAAGATAGTTTCATCCTTTAACATCCTTAGTATAAATTAATGAAAGCATTGTTCACTTGCACAATTAGGTTAAATTGTGATTAAGCTGTAGTAGAAAGACACTGTCTATCCATTGTTAGGGTTAAATAAAATAGAAATATCTGGTTCATAATGAATTTACTAATATATGTTAAGAATGGACTACTGAAATGTTCATATTTTTGACTGATGTTTTTCCTGCTTGTAAATAAAGGGACTAAGGAAATAATCACAATTTTGGGCAATTACTTATATCCAACTAGTAATCACTGCAGTACTGTATTTATAATAAGAAAAATTGGAAATCCACCAAATCTTCCCAAAAAAGAGGAACAATTAACTTAATTATGGAGAAGCCACATAGTTTGTTATTATTCAGCATTAAATTATTTTGTTAGAAGTTTTTAATACTATGGTGAATAATTATCTGCTACTAAAATTAAATGAGTAAGTACAAGAAAAGAAACACATATTTAGTTTAATATCAATTATGTAAAAGTATATATTCACAGAATTATACATCAGTATATCAAAATATGATCTTTTGAATTTTCATGTCTTCTATGTATTTCTGTAGTTTATTACACTTTTATTATGACAACTATAAAAATAAATGCTAGATACACAATACTGAAGTTGCCTAGAAACAAAGGAGGAATTGCCAAGATGATAAATTTAGGAAGAAGTGGTCATGAAAATCGAGAAAAAGGAAATAAAGCTAAATAATAAATATTGTGAAAAACTAATGTAATTAAAGATAGAGTGAAGCAGACAGTGTCCTTTTTGTAAGTTACATGTTTTGAAGGAACGTAATCATGGAAATAAATATGTAACTAATTAGTGAGTAAAATCCAAGTTAATATTAAGTATATGCAAAGCTAAAGCAAGACCATGTAACTTTTTCATTTTCCTCACTTTTTCACAAAGAAACCAACAAGGAATCAGGGAGTGGCAAGTGCTTTTTTAGGTCACAGTTTGTTTGAATTCCAACTAGTTGCATGCTGTAACTCAATATATTCTAGGCAAGTAGAAATAAGGTTTTAAGGGGTTTATCAGGCTCCTCCCAGATTTTGTGGCTTTAAATTGCATTCAGTAACTTGTCTAACCTCAGAAAACTGCAGCCAATAACTTAAAACACAGTGGTACAACTGATTTTTTTCTTTGAAAGCAGTTAAAATCTAATCTATTCTATCATATCTTGCAGAAATTATATCTCTCCATTTGACAATATTGGGAATAATTGAATAAGATTATTATAATAGGCAAATTATAGTTACAGTATAGTGATTAAATTGTGACCTCTGGGGCTAAATTGTGAGAGTTTAAAATCTAACTCTGTCGTGCCTATGTGACCTTGGATAGATCACTTGTTGTCTTCCAGAGTTTGATTTATTTGTCTGTAAAATGACAATAAGAGTGTTTACTTTCTAAAGTTAAATTACTGAAATGAAAATTACATGATGCAGGAGCCTCTGCTGACATTAATGATTCTGCAGTGAAGGAGCCTGAACTCAGGACCTTTCACATGTTGGCAATTTCTCTACCACTGAGCTACAGCTTGAGTCCTGATTCTATTATTATAGAGCAATTTTTATTTTCCCTTTGCTTTATTGTATTTTAATATTTTAAATTACACATTTAGGCAGGATGGTACAATAATTAGCACTTCCA
>RJWT010049389.1:0-11011 GCA_004365215.1 Cuniculus paca
AATAACTATTTTGAATGTGTTGTGTAATGTTCATATTTCTTGTGAATTTCTCAATCCTCATTCTATTGCTATTTCTATTCCATTTTGGTTAGTGAGCATATTTAGTATGACTCCACTCATTTTAAGTTTACTGAGGCAAACTGCATGACAGATATAACATCTGTCCTGAAGAAATGTTCCATGTACATTTTAGACTGTGTATTCCACTATTGTTCAGCATTCTATACTCTATACAAAATTTCTAAGAAGCTAGGTCATAATCTATTACAAATTCCTTGAATATGATTAGTTTCTTCTTTTTTTCCTAGTTGCAAGGTTAACTTTGTTTTCTTTATGTTGAGCAGTTTGACTATGATATATGTAGTCTTCTTGAAATTCATTGATAATTTTGCAAGTGCAAAGTTTTTTAAAAGTCAAAATCAAGAATTTTTGGCTATTACTACTTCAAATATTTCTTTTGCAGCTTTTGTTTTATTATGTCCTCCTAGAACTTCTATCAAGCCTATAACAGAATATCTGATTATTTTTCATAGATTTCTGAGGTTCTGTTCCTTTCCCCCTTTTTTCCTCCTTCCCTTCCTCAGGTTGGAAAATCTCTATTGACTTATCCTCAAGTTCACGAATCCTTTATTGTGCTTACTCAAAACTACTGCTGAGACTTCCAAGTGAAATCTAAAATTTCATTTATCATAATTAACAGAATTTCTCTGTCCTTATTGATATTGATTGCTGATACATTGCTGTCATACTTTACCTCTTTAAACTTTGATTTCCTTAGATTTTTTGATCATATGTGTAATGACCAGTTGACCATATTTGTCTTTGTGGAACAGTAGTACTCCATTGTATATTAAAAAAAGTCCACATCTTCTTTATCTGTTCATCAGTTGATGGGCATTTGGGTTGTTTCCATGATTTGGCTATTACAGACTATGTTGCTACAAACATGGGTATGCCTATATTACTGTGGTATGATGCTTTTAATTCTTTCAGGAAGATACCAGTGAGAATTACTGTATCAAATAAACCTCTAGTTTTAGTTTTTTGAGAAATCTCCACACTGATTTTCGCGGTGGTTGCATCAGTCTACACTCCCACCCACCATAGAGAAGGACTCCTTTTCCCCCAGCACTGCCAGCATTTGTTATTGGTTGATTTCTTGTTAATAGCCATTCTTTTTGGGGCAAGATGGAATTTCAGTGTTGTTTTAATTTGAATTTCTCGAATGACCAATGATGTTGAACATTTTTTCATGTATTTATTTTTATTTGTATTTCTTCAACTGAGAAGTATGTATTCATCTCAGATGCCCTTTTTTGGATTGGGTCTTTGAATTTGATGGGGGGTGTTGAAATTTTGGGTTCTTTATATATTCTAGATTCTTTGTCTGAGGAACAGTTGGCAAACTTTTTTCCAGTCTATGATTGTCTCTTCACTCTTGGTGGTTTTTCTTCCTGAGCAAAAGCTTTTTAGTAAGATGAGATCCCAGTTGTTGATTCTTTGTGATATTTCCTGTGCAACTGGGGTTTTGTTCATAAAGTCTTTGCCTGAACCTGTCTTAAAGAGTTTGACTTATTCTATCTTCCAGCAGATTTAGCACTTTTACTATTTAGATGTCAATCTATTTTGATTTTTAAATTCTTGCTTGGTGAGAGATATTGGTCTAGTTTTAGTTTTTGGCATGTAGAAAGCCAGCTTTCCCAGCATCATTTATTAAAGAGGGTATCTTTCTTCCAGTGCAGATGTTTGGCACGTTTGTCAAAAATAAAGTAGGTGAGATTTTTTTGAGTTGTTTCTGAATCTTTTTGTCTGTTCTATTGGTCCTTGGGTTTCTTTTCTTGCCAGTATCGTAACATTTTTATCACAGTAGATTTGTAGTATAATTTCAAGTCAGGAATTGTGATGGCCACTGCCTTGCCTTTGTTACACATAATTGCTTTGGCTATTCTACCTCTCTTTTTGTTCCAAATTAATTTTAGAATTGTTTTCTCTAATTCTGTGAGGTATGCTATTGAAATTTGATTAGGATTGGATTAAAACTGTGTGACAATTTTGGAAGTATGGTCATTTTCATTATCTTAGTTCTTCTCACCCAAGAATAAGGACTACCTTTGCATTTTCTGATATCTCCTTTGATCTTTTTTCAGAGTACTGTAATTTTCATTGTGAAGGTCTTGTACTTCCTTCATTAGATCGATTCCTAAATATATCTTTTTTGATGATATCGTGAAAGGTATGATTTCCTTAACTTCTCTCTCAGTGAGCTTGTTATTTGTGTGTAAGTGTGCTACTTATTTTTGAGTGCTGACTTTGTGTTCAGCCTCAGTACTGAATTAGGTTATTAAATCTAGAAGTCTATTAGAGGAGTGTTTGGGATCTTCTATGTAGAGTATCATGTCATCTGCAAATGATAATTTAAATTATTTTTCCTAGCCTTGTTCCTTTATTTCTTTCTCTTGTTTAATTGCTCTGGCTAATGTTTCCAGAACTATATTGAATAAGAGTGATGACAGTGGATATGCTTTTTCTTGTTCCCAGTTTTAGAGTGAAATTTTTCAATTTTTGATCATTTAGTATGATGTTAGCTGTTGTTTTGTCATAGATGGCTTTCCACAGATTGAGATAAAGAGAAATTGATTCCAATTTTCTGCGGGGTTTTTACCATGAATGGGTGTTGGACTTTATCAAATGCTTTTTCTGAATCTATTGAGATAATCATGTGGTTTTTATCCTTAGCTCTGTTAATGTGGTGTGTTACATTTATTGATTCATGTATGCTGAACTGTCTCTGGGCTGAATATTAGTTGGTTATGGTGTATAACCTTCTTTAAGTTTTGCTGCATTTCTAAGTGTTTGCCAGTATCTTATTGAGGAATTTTCAATCTATGTTTATTAGAGGGATTGGCCTGTAGTTCTCTTTTTTTGGTTGGGTCCTTCTCTGGACTTGGTGTTAGAGTAATGCTTGCTTCCAGCAGTAAGTTTGGGAGTATTGCTTTCCTTTCAATTTTATTAAAGAGTTTGAGGAGTGGTGGCTTTAGATCTTCTATAATTTCTAGTAGAATTCAGCAGTGAATCCTTTCGGACCTGTGCTTTTGTTTGCTGGGAGGTTTTAAATTACATCTTTAATTTCATTGACTGATATTGGATTATTTAGAGTCTTTATACCTTCTTGATTCAGTTTTGGTAATTCCTACATATCTAGGAATCTGTCCATTTCTTCTGTTTTTCATCACATGGTAATATAGGTTCTTGAAATGGGTATTAATGATCTCGATTTCTGCAGCATTCATTGTATTTTTACCATTTCATTCCTAATTTCATGAATTTTAGTCTTTCCTTTTTTATATAAAGTTGGCTATGGATTTGTCAATTTTATTAATTTTTCAACAACTAACACTTCATTGCTTCTCTGTATTTTTTTCTTTGTTTAAACTGAATTAATTTCTACTCTAATATTTATAATTTCTTCACTCATACAAGCTTTGGGCTTGACTTGCTTTTCTTTTGTAGAAGCTTGAAGTTCAACATTGGATTATTTATTTGAACTTACGCTGTTTTTGCAATGTGAGAATTTACTGTTACAAATTTCCCTTGTAAGACTGCTTTCATTGCATCCCATAAATTCTGGTATACTGTACTGGCATTATCATTTAATTATAGAAATTGTATAGTCTCTTCCTTAATTTCATCTATGACCCATTGCTTGTTAAGGAAGGTATTCTTTCATTTCTATGTGTTTATGAAGTTTTTGTGGTTTCTTTTGCCATTGATTTCCAATTTTGTTGTGTTAGGGTCTGATAATACACATGGAATAATTGCAATTTCTTTACATTTACTTAACCATGTTCAATGAGCTAGTATGTGATCTATTTTGGAGAACATACCATGTACAACTGAGAAGAATGTGCATTCTGATGCTGTGGGGTGGAACATTGCAGATATTTACAAATCCATTTGTTCAAAAATCTGGTTCAGTTCTGGTATTTCTTTTTTGCTTTTTTGTCCAATTGATCTGTCTATTTGTGACAGTAGAGTATTGTGGTCCCCCAGTACAATTGTATTGGTGCTTATTTGATTTTTCATGTCCATTAATATTTGTTTTATATATTTTTGTGCTGGTATTTGGCACATATATATTTATGATTGTTGTCTCCTCCCCCTGAATTGTTCTCTTAATGAGGATATAGTAACCTTTTTAGTCTCTCTTGATTAGTCTTGGGCTTGATATCCACTTTGTCTGCACATAGAATAGCAATTTCTTTTTTTTCCAGGTTTCTTTTGCATGGAATATTTTCATCCTTTGAGTTTAATACTATGAATTTCTTTTCAAGTTAAAAGTTTTTCTTGTATGAAGCACATTATTAGATCTTGTTTCTTGAGTCATTATGCCAGTCTATTATTTTTATTTGGTAAATTGAGACTTATTAATGCTTATAATGCTTATAACAGATGTGTTTTGAATTATCCTTGTCATGTTATTTTCCTGTTGTTAGTTGCATCTCTTTATCCTCTGTTTAATTACTTGCCTTGACTGGTGGATTCATTCTGATGGGGTTCATGGAGTTGCAGTCTTTCTTATCTCTTTCTAGAATGTCCTTCAGAATATTTTAGAGTGCTATTTTCATGGTCATGAATTGTTGCCAGTGTTCCTTGTCATGGAAGTATCTTTTTTCTCCATCAATTTTGAAAGATAGCATTGTGGGTTACAATAATGTGGGTTGAAGGCTGTTTTCTGTTAGGGCTTGAAATACTTCACTCCAAGCTCTCCTTGATGTAAGGGATTATGTTAAGAAGTTTGCTGTAATTCTTTGTAATTTTTTGTCATTCTCCCTTTATAAGTGATTTGCTTCTTCTTCTCTAACAGCTTTTAATATTCTTTCCTTGTGTTGAATTTCTAAAATCCTGACTGTTATATTCCTTGGGGTAGTTTATTTATTTATTTATTTATTTATTTATGGATCATTGCTAACTGGAGTTCTATATGCCTCACTTATGTGTATGTCAAATTCTTTTTCCTTGGGTGGGCAGTTTTCTGCCATGACATCTGTAAACAGGTTTTTTATGCCATTTGTACTATATCCTGCTTTTTCATTGACTCCAATCAAACTTGCATTATTTTTCTTTGCATCATCTAACAGCTATTTGATTGATTTTTCATGGTTCCATGCTGTTTTTAAGAAATTTTTCTTTTCATGATAGATAGCTGCAATCCTATCTTCTAGATCTGATATTCTGTTCTCCCATTGGTTCATTCTGCTGCATGTACTTAGAATAGAATTTTCAATATCCTGGATATATAAATGAATCTATTTCATGGGTTCCTTTCTTTCCTACATTGGGCATTCCTGGTTTCTATCCTTTTCCTAAACTACTGTATCTTTTAATGTGTATTTCTCTAGATTCACTAATTATGTGCTACATAATTGTCATCATCTCTGAAGTTACCTGAGAAATTATTTCTGATTTGATTTTTTCTAGTACTTCATTCATTTGCTTTGTTACTTGTGCTGTTACCATTTCAGAGCATCCAAGTGGGTGGCTTTCAAATTGTTCCACATCTTTGTCCCCTAGGTTTGGTTTTCCTGAGCTGGGAGACTGGGGTTCCATCTTGCTTCCATGTATTCTCACTTTTTTTGCTTGTTTGTTTTTTTCTTTGTTTGTTTCTTGTTTAATTTCTGCATTGGTGCTGGTAAATTGTTTGTGGTAGGTATTTTTATTGCTAATTTTGCAAACCCTTAGGAAATGCCTACTTCTCAGAGATGTCTTCCAGGCATAGCTGGCTTTTGTGTTTTGAGTCTGTTGCAAGATCTTTCCTCTCTGATTCACTGGGTATGAGAAATTGCTGGTTATTTGGCCTAGTCCCTCTTCTTTGGCACTGGCTTATAATATTGTTTATGACCCTTGAGCAATCTAAGTCTTGGCATACCTGGAATACAATGATTTGCATGATTATGTCGCCTTGGCTGAAACAGTACAATCAGTAATAACAATAGCATCAAACAATTCTAGAGAATGAGAAACTGTGGTGACTATTAATTTGCCACCTTTAACCATATAAATAGTATTTGCAGTTACATAACCAAACCTAAAACAAACCAGAAAATTGTGTACAGTAATTATCCCCTCAATATGATGATCTTACTCTTAGTGGATAAAATTTAATAGGCATTAAGGAAAAAATAGAGAAATAAAAGAAATGACAGGGACTAGAAGCAAACCTGAAGAATAAAGGAAAATTATATAAGTTTTGGGAACTGAGGAAGAAGACAGGAGGGAAAGAAAGAAGAAACAAGAACAGAACAAAGCAAATAAGCAAACAAAAAAAACCTAGAAACAATGTTCTCACTCATTAAAACAAGAACAATGAAGAAAAAGAAAATTATAGAGAAATAAAAAGTAAAAATAAAAATTTTAAAAACTAAAAAACAAAAAAAAGATACAGAATTTAAAAAAATAGTAGGAAAACAACATTAGTTAATGTATTGCATATTGTTATCTTAGAACTAGTTGTTCAGGTTACAAGGTCTAGGCACAAAAAATGATCAAACAATCAAACAGTAATAGCACAAGCTGTTCTTTTCGATGAACTTTTTAAAATAAAAAAATAAAACAAAGAAAAGAAGAAAGTAGAAAAAAAAGTCTACTTCTGGGATTTTTTCTGCTGTCACTGGTTTATAAAGTAGCAGACAGAGTTCAGATCCCTGTTACCTGATTCCAGCAAACCAGCAGTAGAATTATGGCCATGGTGGACAATCCCAGCAAACCTGGGCCTTCAGTTCCCCTGAAGTTCTGGCTGCTTCTAGTTATGTGTGTGAGCCTGGGGCCACAGTCTTTTCAGCCTGCAACACTCTGAGTGACACCTTCTGGCTTCAACTGAGTTACATCTGTCCCTGACACTTGGAGTTGCTAGATGGAGCTAACCCATAGCTGCCCTTAGTTCTGACTTCTCTTGGCCCCTTTCTAAAATGGCTACTGGTCAACCTTCATCTCCTGGATGGGTGCCTGAACCCAAATAACTCACCAGTCATTGAAGTCCACAGGGTCCACTGCTCTGTTTCACTTGTGCATTTCTCCATGGAGGCCTCTGGGGTCACCAGTACTCACTATGTCTCTGAAGATTGAAGCCACTCCTCCCTCGCTCTAAGCTGGGCCTCAGGGAGAAAGCACCACTTGCCAGCTCCCTGCTCCATGCTGTGGTTCGTCTCTTTGCTTTCCCTTGGGTTCTAATTCTCTCTCCAAATCTTTGCTGAGTCCCAGGGACTCACTTTCCTCCTCCTTCTCATCCTCATATTGTTATGTTCCAGCATCTGGATTCCAAATGTCAGAGAGGCTCACCATTCTGCCATCCTCAGATTTATTTCTTATATGTCAACCATGTAGAAAGTTGTAGAGAATAGTAAGGCAGGATACAAATTATTAACTTGCAATATATTTATTTTAGCAATAGATAAATCAGCCAGCAATGCAGTTTAGTGGGAGTGTTATAACTATCAATATTAATTTAATAATAATGCCAGCTAAAGTAAATGAATGGGATTGCATCAAGCTGAAAACTTTCTGCATAGCCACAAAAGCAATTGGTAGTGTAAAGATGCAATTTAAGAGGGGGAGAAAATATTTGGAAACTATATATTTGATAGGAAGTTAACATTGAAAATATATAAGGCACACAAACAATTCAACAGTAAAATACATAATTCAATTTAAAAAGTGGGTAAAGGAATCAAATAGACATTTTTCAAAAGAACACACACAAATAGGCAACAGGTAGATAATAATATCCAACATCCATAATCAACCCACTTCTGGGTATATGTTCAGAGGATACAAAATCAAAAAGTTGCACTTTGTGTTCAATGTCTCACTATTCAAAATAGCCAAGACATATGACAAACCTCATTTAGCAACAGACGAATGGATAAAGAAAATGTGGCATATATACAAAGTAGACTTCTCTTCAGTCTTAAGAAAGAAGGAAATTCTGTTGCTTTCAGAACATGGTCAAAGCAGTAGGGCATTATGTTAATAAACCACTTACAAAAAGACAAATACTGCATGATCTCACTTATATACTGAGTGCGAGAAAGTTGAACTCTTGGGAACAGTGAAATGGTAGTTAACTATGGCCAAGATGGATGGGGAATTGGGAGAATATTGGTCAATGCATGCAAAATTCCAATTAGGTGGGAGGAACACAACTTCAAGAGATTTGCTGTGAATTTTTATAGAGATAGTTAATAATGACATATTTCATATTGAAAAGCACTAAAAGGATATGTTTCAAGTATTCTCATCACAAAAAAGTTAGATATGCTAGATAATGCACGTGTTAATTCACTTGATTTAGCCATTCCACAATGTCATGTATATCAAAATACATAATATTGCATACCATAAATATGTGCAATGTTTTTCAATTAGAAATAACACCATGTAATAGTATCAGAGCGCTTGCTATATGTGTGACTATGTTTTAATGATTTGGTATGTATTAACCAGTTCTAGAAAATTGCTCCCTCCAATGAGGCAATGAGGCTGTAGCTATCTAAGCCCGGTGACACCAGAGAAGATTCCTGACAGTGCCAAGAAACACTGGAGAAAATATAAATAGTCTCAGCCGAGGGAGTTGCATTTGCAAATGTGTGAGAACATGAGCAACTCATTGAATGACAGATGATTCAGTATATCTGGAGCTTTGGGTGTGTAAAGGAGTGGTATGAGAAAAAGGGTGAAATTCAGGACTTAAATCATGAGGAAGATGTGAATTAAATCACAATGAATTTGTGCATCATGCAGATGCTGCATTTTTCAGAAAGTAAAGGAAGCTGTACAACAATTTACAGCATGGTACAAGCATAACCAGGATGCAGGTGAATTCTAAGTTTTGATGGTTCAGTTGTGATTCTGGACTTTACCATGGTGTGGAAGCTGTCCACGTACCATTCTGTTTTCACATTCCCTACATTTTATACATGAAATGTTGAACATTGGATTGTGAAATATGCTCTCTGCTAGATAATTTAGGTCAACTCTAGGCTGTTGTGAGAATTATCAGCATATGTAAGGTAGGGTAGGCTAAGGTAGGTTCTTGGTAGGGTCAGTGTATGAAGTACATTTTTGACATACATTCAATTCAAAATGTTTCTTGGAAATAAACCCATTCTAAGTCGTGGACCATCTGCAAAATATTTTAGAAGAAATATTCTGGCAGTGATTTCAGTTAGTGTGGAGAGCAGATTCGGAGGAACATAATTGTAGTACAAATTCTTGAGAGAGAGATAAGAAGAAAGAGGAGGAGGGAAAGAGAGGAGAAGAAAGGAGAGAGAAGAGAGGAGAAGAGAACAGATGAGGGGAAGGGAAGAGAGAAGAGAGAGGTCTAGAAAAACAACAAAAAAATCTTGAAATAAATTATGAGGCAAAGAGAATGACAAGATTTTTGTAGTGTTAAAAGTGTAACAGTAAGACAGCGACTTCACAAAAGTCAAGAGCAAGAGATCTTTCAGAAAGGGCAAATCAAGTACTATTGGGCTATGTAATTCTGAATTTCAGAGGAAATCAGTGACCATAGGAAGACGAGTTGCCTAGACTTATAAGCCGAAGATTTTTAAAAAGTTAAATAGCATTATTACGATATTATTTAGAAACATAACTTGTATAGGTGTGGACTTGACTGCATAAGGAATATTTAGAAAAGTGGTAAAGCATCCTTTGTGCCTCTGAGCATGTGTGAGTTCTGTAAGAAAGGTCCATCCCCCATGCTGGTGGCTTCATTCAACTCACTAGAAGCCTGAGTTGAACAAAAGCATGGTGTTTTACCCAAAATAAGAGCAAACTGGAAAATAATCAGCCTAGAAAACTAGGGATCAAACATGCCAGCCCCAGTCGCCTTCCCTTACCTGCCATTACACAGCTGTCCCCAGGAAGAGCATAATGAAGTGTAATCTTTTGCATGACACTGGCCATCACCATGGTGTTGGCCAGCACTAATTTTCCAGGTACGTCTTGTTTTTGTGGAAACGACAGCAGACAGGTGAATTGCTGCCCCTTTCTCCTGGAGCTAGAGTACACTCCTCTGCATCTGGACTCAGAACTTTCATCTAGGGTTTACCAGCAGCCCCTTAACCCTACCTCAGTCCTTGAGTCCACCCTTGCACTAAGCCAGCCTCCTTGTATTCCTGCCTCTCAAGTTTGTAGATGGCCTGGCAGAGGACTGCTTATGTTTTATAATTGCATTTGCCCATTTCTGTGATCAAGCTCTTTTATCTATCTATCTATCTATCTATCTATCTATCTATCTATCTATTATCTATCTCTATATCATTGTCTCTCTATCGCCTACTGGTTCTGCCTCTGTGCACACCCCTGACTAGTATACCATCACATAACAATATTTGCAATGAAATAAGTAGATAAATGCTCATTTAGCATCACATTTTGATCTAACATGCAGAAGAACTCTGAGACTCACAGCGTTCCAAAACTTGCTATCTTTCCCCAAGACAAGTGGCAGATCCAGAACTTGAACTCGGAGCCAGTGCTTCATAAGGAAGAACTAGAAAAACAAGATACTTGTCACATATAGCAGTAATTAGAAAGGAAAGAAAGACAAAGGGAAACAGAAAAAGAAATTATAAAAAAAGCTTGTACTATTTCTTATAATAAAAGATAAAATATGGAGGACCTTACACTGGAAGAGAAAGAGATTTACAGTTTGCAATATTTGGAGAATAGGGTGTTTGAAGGATTTTATAATGATAAATATTAATGAAAAAATTGAAGTACAGCTTGGAAAATATTGTTTTAAGAGATTCATGACTTTAGGTGACCAAAGAAAGAAATGCAGTATATTTCAATTGAAGTTTCAGAATTTTGCAACAATGCCACCTCAAGTTGTTTTTAAAAATACCAATTACTGGCACACAAATCAGACCTTTTGACTTTATATGGAGATGTGGAACTGCTTTAAAATGAACTTATCTAACAGTTATCTGTGGTATATATGTCTAGGCGC
>RJWT010049390.1:0-11011 GCA_004365215.1 Cuniculus paca
TATCTTTGATCTAGAATTCTTGGGAATGAACGTGTTTTGAATTTCATTTTTGTTTTTGGATTTGGGGAGTTTTGTATAATGACACATCTTGAAGATGGAACCCAATTCTAAACATGAAAACTGTTTACGTTTCATATCCACCTTGTACAGATAGCCTGAATGTGATTTTATTAGACTAGTTTTGACTGAAATTCATCATATAAAGTCATGTATGGAACTGGGTTTCATGTTGGCACTCAAAAAGGGTTGGATTTGGGATCACTTTGAATTCTGAATTTTCATATAAGGAATGCTCATCCGTATAATCAGATGTTTATGGTAGATCTAAGCTGTGCATATCTCCGTTCACTATGAGCATTTTTTTGTACCCTATTGTATGTTTGAAAGTTTCCATAGTAAAATTTGAGAACCGAAGATTGATTCTGGATGATGATCTGGGAGAAGCCTGAAGGATCCGAGGCAGAGCTGGAGGGGAAAGGTGGTGGCTTGTAGAGCGGTGGTACTACGGCGGGGAGAGGGCTTTGAGTCCCTCTGTTTTTAAGAGGAAAAGCCATGAGAATTCAATTGGGGATTGATTGTGTGTTCGAGAAAGAAAGGAGTCAAGCTTGTCATTATAGTCTTTGGTTGAGCAACTGGCCAAGTGTAGCTGCCTCTACCAGATAACTGCCGGGCTGCTCTGTTCCGTGGTTTAATTTCAGAAGGGCGCTTACTCCATTGTAAGGCAGGTGAGTTTGTTTTGTGTCGTCCTTTCCCAAGGACCTTCGTTGTTTCCCCATCCTCAGGCATCTGGTTATCTTATGTGGTTTCTCCTGGCCTGATACCTTCCTGCTGCTTATTGCATGCTTCTGCTCAAGACTTGGTATTGACCTGGAATAGAAATAGTGCTACACTTGGAGTCAGAAAACCAGGATCCTGTGCTTGAGATACATTGCTGAACTTTCGAACCTCTATTTCCTTACTCATAAAATGAGTCCAAAAATGCACACATCCGTAGTAAATGGAAACTGAGAAAATGAGTAAAGAAATATTTAGCTAGACAGGGTGCATAGTCAGTTTACTCTTTTCTATTCTATTTCTTCATATTCCACCCCCCCCAGAGAAATATGCCTACTTTCTCTCTCACTACCCTGAAGGCCATTGACTTGCAGAGTTCCACAGAATTCCTGGAGTTCTATGTTGACATCCTCTAGTGTGCAGCATTGACATTGGGCCTTACATACTTGCTTCCAAGCCTATTTTCCTCACCATGAGCTGAGTGACTTTCATAAGTTTCTTACATGTTATGCCATTCAATTATTGTCTTGATACTCTGTAACCTTCCTCCCTCCCTCCCTCCCTCCTTCCCTCCTTCCCTCCTTCCCTCCTTCCCTCCTTCCCTCCTTCCCTCCTTCCTTCCTTCCTTCCTTCCTTCCTTCCTTCCTTCCCTCCTTCCTTCCTTCCTTCCTTCCTTCCTTCCTTCCTTCCTTCCTTCCTATCACCTAAGTATTTCCCTGCAGAAAACTCATTTGATTCTTATAATGGCCTTAGGACTTCCCAGTTGTAAAGACAGTATTCTCACCTGTTTGATCTAAGTAATTTTGAATTGTAAAGGTAAGATTTGTTAGATTAATGTCTATGCGCTTGGGATGTGTTTAGTTGTGCATTCACCAACCAGATGTTAATTGAATGCGTAGCTCTGGCTACGTACGGAGGTAGGCATTTTGGACCTCCTCCCCATCATGTTCTTCCAGCTGCTTCCTGGTACTTTCTGGACTATGCTGAGCTTAGAAGTGTTTATAGATAGAAACAAGAGCTGATTACGGACTCTGAAACAAGAGAAAATTAGTGTAATGAATTCATTGATCTTTCAGCCATTTAGGTGAGACACAGCTAAAAAGGGTGTTTCTAAAAAGATTAAGTATATCTCTTCTGAAGATTTGAAGACTGTTGGACATTAATACAGTCTTTTGGAATTGTTGAAAACTTTCTTGTTGGGTTAGAAGAAAATGAATTTAAAAGTTCTCATGTCCATTAAGATATTTAACAAGTCATGGTATAACTGTGTTGTGTTCCACGCCACTGCTAACTTCCTTTTATGCCCAGCTTCATCTCTGATGTCCACATGACTAAAGGAAAACTTTTTATTGTTCTTCTGCTGTTATCAACTTCATTCTCAGTGAAGGGAATTAGGCCTAGTAACATTGGAAAAGAAAAAGAAGAAAAAGGAAGATTTTTAAAGTTTTCCCCTTTACCCTGTTAATATGGCTCTCTCCAGATAGGATGAAGTAGCTTTATTTTTTATAGTCACTCAACTAGCCATCATTTGAGGTTGCTTTTTTTTTTGGTGTCAGGGATTGAACTCATGACTTCATGCTTGCCAGGCAGGTGCTTATGCCACTGAGCTAAATCCCTGGCCCGCGTGAAACTGCATTTTTGTGGTTGGCTTAGTTTTTAATGTGCATAGCATGTTTGTCCTCAAGAACCTCAAGATATACCAAATGCTGTGTTTTCACTTCTACCAGCATAGATAATTTAATAACTGTGGAAATGATCTGTGAACCTTTGTTTATAAAAAATATAGGTATAATACAATGACAGATTTTTTTGGTGCAGGGCACAGGAAGGGTGGGGCCAGCTTGTACATACAGTCAGATTATTTTGTAGCGCTAACCTGTGCACAAGTACGTGAGTGCTAGGTCTGTTGTATTAATACTACGTTGATAGTATCATTGATTAAAGAAAGCATCAGAAATACCAAAGTAAAACTAAAATCCTCAAAATGAAGAACAACAAAGTTAAAATTAACATTTTATCTAATTATTTTTTGCCACCCCTGTGTAACAGAGGTTTTGCAACTTTCAGAAATTATTGACATATAATTAACTGCATAGATATATTGAGTTTTGACACCGTCATCACAATCAAGCTAGACATTTCTGTGTCTTAAAAGCTGCCTGTGCATCTTTATAATTTCTCTTTTAGTCTTTCCTCAGCCTTCTTCCCCATTGCTCAGATAATTACGTATCTGCTTTGTGTCACTATGGCTTGGTTTGCATTTTATAGGATTTTGTATCAGATGTGATCTTTTTTTCTGACTATAATTAGCATAATAATTTTGAGTTAATCTGTACTATTGGGTATAGCAATGGCTTATTTTTTTTTTATTCCTAAGTAAATTACTGTTTTTACTGCTGAGTAGCAACTCACTATACTGATGTAGAAAAATTCTTTTATATAATCATATACTCACGGATATTTGAATTGTCTGTCTGAAAGGTTACGGATAAAGTGGCAAATATGTACTCATAAAAAAATAGAAGTTGAAAAAAATTAAAGCTGCTATGAACATTCCTATAGGAGTCCTTGTGTAGACATGTGCACCGTGATCAATGTATCTTAGCTGCACCCCTAAGAATGGAACTGCAGTGGCGTCATGTAGTGTGTGTAACTATAAAATTGTTAAAATGCTTTCCAAATTGATTTTATAGGTTTATGTTCCCTCTATCAATATGTAAAAGTTCCTAGGCCAGGGATTTAGCTCAGCAACTCAAGCGCTTGCCTGGTAAGCGGCAAGGTCATGAGTTTGATTCCCGGTACCAAAAAAAAAACCAAACAAACAAACCAAAAAACAATATTGTTTGTTTGTTTGTTTTTTGTATCCTTACCAACACTTTGTTGGAGAATCTTCTTAATTTTAGTCATTTTTTTGGAAATATAGTGAGACCACATTGTGTTTTTAATTGGTGTTTCCTTAATGACTGATGATACTGGCAATTTTCAATGTGCTCGTCATTGATCTGCGCATTTTCTTTGATGAAATATCTGTTCAAATCCTAACCTTTAAATACCTGGAGTTTTCGCCTTTAAATTAATTGATGAGTTCTTCATATAGCCCAGATATAAGTCTTTTCTCATGTAGCATATGTTTGTAAGTATTTCCTCCCAATCTGAAAATTTACCTTCATTTTAAAATAGTGTCTTTTGAAGAACGAAATTTTAATTTTTGGGAGGGATGCACACGGATCACTGAGGGAGGAAGGGAACACCGGCCTAGCCAGCCAGATCAGCCAAATTAGCCCTGGCGATCAATGGGGTGACAGATGTTGCAGCCAGATCACCCTCACATCCCAAAATTTTAATTTTGATGAAATTCAATTTATTATTTTATCTTATAGCTTATGTTTTTAGTGTTATATTTAAATCTTTGCCAAACTCAAATGTCATTAAGATTTTTCCTATGTTTTGTTCCAGACTTTTTGTACTTTTAAGCATTACATTTAGTTCTAAGGTACATTTTGAAATAAATTTTATACTATAAACTATTGCTTACCAGAATTTTAAAAATACTTAAATGTTAAGTTATACTGAGCTCTTGAATCAAGACTCAATACTGTTAGTGTCAATTCTCCCAAAATTGATTTAATAATTCAACAGGATTTCAGTATGCAGTAGCCTTTTTTTGTAAAAATTAACGAGCTTATTTAAAAATGTATATGGTACTGGAAATACTTAAAGTAGCCAAAACAACTTGAAAAACAACAACAAATTTAGATGACTTATGATACCTAATGTTAATATTTACTATAAAGCTGTAGTTTTCAAGAGAATGCAGAATTGGCAAAGAGATGGACAAATAGATTAACAAAACAGAATATAAAATTCAACTTTAAACCCACCCATTTGGTCAACAAGTTTTAACAACAGTACCAAGGCTATTTTATGTGGAAAATGGGGCTGGAGCAGTTAGATATTTATATGCGATAGTAAATCTTGATCTATGAACCTTTTGATGAACCATTCTCAAGAATTTGATAAAATATCATGATTTGTGTTAAGATTTTCAAATAAAAATAAATGATTAGAAATAACACTTCAATTGAAAAAGGTAAAATATTGAATTGAGTTATTGCCAGATAACTGAAGAAAATTCATATGAAAGATTGTATAGATGGTAATCAATATTGACAAATGCAATTCATTAGGATGTGGTTTAATTTCTATAAAAATATGCAAACCGTTCTAATATACTTCAAATACATAGAAAATAAAAACAGCCATATCATATGCTCTATCATTCTATCTATATGGGCAAACCAATTTATAAATATGCTTTAAAACTTAATAAAAAGCAAGATTAGGTTGCTTTAAAATAGCTTAACCAATCAATAAAACAAACCCTTTTGTGTCACTATGCTTATGTCTGTTGTGTTTAGATGGAGCCCACATAACAAATATTACAAAATCAAGATATGAAAGTGAAATATGTACTAGTTAAGGAGGAATTTATTTGTAATCAACTGTTAATCCTACTTATATGTAACTCTGCATTCCTCACTTGTTATCTCTGTCTCATTGCAAAAATAATAAAAACCTGTTTTCTTTCTGTATCTTTTCCCATTTAAACTAACCGGATTTATTAGAGCCTTACTGCTTTCCACGCCAGTAGATGGCATTCTTATTCTTGTTTTTATTTAATCATTTTAGGTTCATGATAAATGTAAGGCTGAACTAGTTGCTTTAGTCTGAGCTCAAGATGACCAATTTCTAATGTCCATGGAAAGAAAAGGAATATACTGAAGGTAAGGATGAAAACGCAGAATCTGGCAAGCCAAGATACGTCCAAGGATCACTGCTTCTGTGTTTTACACTTTGCTGGCTTGGCAAGCATCAGGTTGAGCAAGGTAGTTTTCAGCTTGTGTAGCATGCTGCAACTTAGTTATTCCAAATAACCTCATCTCTCCAGTTTAGCTCAACTTCTGATAGGTTAGCTCTGCCGCCTCTGAGTGCTGACTCAGGCTTTCAGCCCAATCCTGCTCCTGTCCCTCCATGTGGGAGGCATTCTTGGGGTAGAAGGTCAGTGGCCTTGTGGCAAAAGGGCAGGGTCTTGGGTCTCACGCTGGCTGCTGTGGTGGTGTTCCTGGTCCACCTGGCCTCTGTGGTCCTAGTAACTTGACTCCTGCAATTTATTTCCTGAATGCCCCATGACTCTGCAGGTGCCCCTGACGCTGCTCCCAGTCACAGTCTCCGTCCTGCCCTGCTTTGAGCATCCACACACAGGCTCGACCTCAGCCTGACCGTAGCCTCAACAGAGCAAGCTGCGGTTAACCTTATAGCTGACTACTCTCAGTTGTCATCTGGCTCCTTTACCAGTGAGAAAACATGTGAATACATTCCCTTCACACCCTCCCATGTGGAGGAAAAGGAATTTCAGGCCACCATTTTTGCTCACTCCCTGTGTGCAACTCATTACCATGCCTATGATTCTGCTATCCTGGCCATATTCTGGGCGGAGACATAAAGCAAAGAAGCGTCTTCCCAGATTCCAAACGGGAAATAGGCCTTGAGGCCCCTGTTTTCAATTTATCCTTCTGGGAGTGACTGCATATTCACTAGGTCTTCAGGAGACAGGCATGCTGCTCCTTCCACCCTCTCCCTTGAAATTTTCTTTTTCTTTGTTTTTTTTTTTTTTTTTTTTTTTTTGGTATCAGGAATCAAACTCATGACCTCACGCTAGCCAGGCAGGCACTTATGCCTGCTGAGCTATATCCCCGGCCCTCCCTTGAGACTTTCATCCCCTCTCTGTGTTCCCAGAAAGGGTGATTCTTTTGAGAGCCTCCTGTAAATTCTTTTGGTTGTTGTTCTGTTACTGCTTCTTCCTTTAGTTCATGTTTCATAGATTATCTTTGCCCTAGATCGGTGTTCTCAACAGTGTCATTCTCAAGGCTCCCACTTCTTTTTTTTATAACGTATTTTATAATGCCTCCTCGATATGTGTTAAAACAACACATCCACTTTATTATAAGGGAGAAATAAAAGTAAAAGTATTTGTTCTACAAAGATGTTTGTCTCATACGTAGAAATCACCATGAATCCCTCAGCCAGGGATATAGACTGAGTCCTGTTGTTGACTCAAAAGTCAAGAGTGGTGTGATTTTCCAAAACCATGAATACTCTTGATAACAGTCTGAACATAAAGCACATTTATTCCTTAGCCTGGCTGTGCAGCTGCCATCCTGGAAAGTCAGTGCATCCCAAAACTGGGCAGATAATACTGTGTGTGCATTCGTAAAACAAAATAAGATAGTAAACACACTTTCATTAACCCAAGGATGTACAAAAATTTTGTAGGAAGTTGAATAATTATTCTTTGGGAAGGTGATCTTGTGCATTACAAGGTACACAAAATCTCTACTCCTGCTTAGTTAGTGCCTTTGTGTCAAAAATGCCCAACCGACTTCCAAAATTTCCCTTCAAGGGGCAGTAGTTGTTCCATTACAAACCATTGTTTTCAGTAATCCCTTTCCACAAAGTAAGTTTCTGCAAATCACAGATTTGACAAAACTCTGCAGAATTAACCTTTTATTTATATATTTCAAACTTACCAACATCTATGCCTTTGGACTTTTGGTAGAGAGCTATCCTATGACTGATACATCTGGGGATACTGAGTTTCCTCGACTGTTGTTAAAAAACACCACAGTACCGGTACAGTGCTTCCTTCTGTTCCTTTGCTTTCGCATCTATCTGCTGACCTATTTTCTCATTGATTTGAATGAATTATGAATACCTTTCAATTCGGAAATAGAAAACGAAGAACCAGAGAGGCCACATGACTCATGTTGCAGGACCAGAGCTTCATTTTTTTTATGTAGAAATTTCCTACTATGTCATGCTTTCCTTGCCTTATAAATTAATTCTTTGCCTTTTATTTGGAAATTAGTGTGTGACTACCTTTGGGATTATTGCTGATGCAAATCTATTCAGCAGGGCTGTGCTTGGATGAAAGGATACATTAATTTCTTTTTTTTTTTCCGGCACCAGGGATTGAACTCACGATCTTGCGCTTGACGGGCAGGCGCTTAGACCGCTCAGCTAGATCCCCAGCCCTGTTTTAAAGACAGGGTCTCACTATGCCATTCAGGCTGACCTTGAGCTCACTTTGTAGCCCAGGCTGGTCTCGAACTCACAACGAACCGCCTGTCTCAGCCTCCCGAGTGCTGGGATTACAGGCGTGAGCCACCATGCCCGGCTAATTTCTTAACTTGCAGATCCATGAGTTGGGAATCCAACTAAAGCTGCAACTGTCTCAGTAGGTCCAGCCAAGGAAGCCTTTCAACTATACCCATAACTACTTTTTGGATGCAAAATGCTGTGATTTTCCTTGGCTTCCTATTCCATATTTAGCCATTTTTGTAGTAAAACTTCGTCTGAACTATGTACTTTTTAATGTGAAAGTTTTCATTGTGGAAGTTTCCAGATGCTGACGTGAACATCCATCCTGCCTGAAAACAGATAATAAAGTGGCCCAAATGTATGAAACAGAATGGGAAATAATTTTACCTTTTTCTTTTGATGTACTTAAATCCTGTTTAAGCGGGGAGAAATCAGTGTCTCCCATACAAAATTAGAGAAAAAATTTCTGCATCAAGAACAAATTTTATGTTCCAATCCACTCAGTTTCAGTACTTCTGATCTACCTAAATGTTATTCTTTCTCAATCAGGAGAAAAACATTGAGGATAATGGTGGAGCTGTGAATGATGAAATCTGTGTGTGTGTTAGGGAGAGACTGCATATGTAGCAATTGACTTAACAAGGTGTGTAGCCCTGTGTACATTTATGTCTGAGATCCACATCAAGCCCTTAACAGGCAAGATTCTTTAATATAAATGAGAAATAGGCTTTATTCTGCCATAATGACCCACAGTCTCTCAGACATGACTCTCCACAGACCGATCACTCCTCAGAAAGGCTGGCCAGCTCACCAAAGCCATTATCTTTTATTTATGCAGATCAGATTGTGACAATCCTTGAAATTCTTTGTTTTATCCCTCTCTGCTTTTAAACCCTCCTCATATGGTGACTTTTTTCTTTTTCTGCATAGGCAACTCCCCAAACAAACATTTTCATGACTTTCCAAGTCATCGAATGAAAATATTAGAGTATAATTTAGTTAGCTTATATTACTCCACAAAGAAAAGAAAACCGTTTTAATTTCAGAGCTCACTGGATAAAGGAAGAAGAGAAAATTTCTTATTTTTCAAACCACACAGGGAGATACGTACTGGGCCAACATACTAGCCGGCACCAAACCCCAGTAGTTTACACTTTCATTATTGAATATACCCTCTGGAGTTTTGGATATGACTCGAAAATTTTTTTCAAACAAATTTCTTACAGATGACCTTAATTTCAATGGATTTGCCTTAAAAAGTCTTAGCTTTTGTCTTTTTACGTTTCCCATTAGTCAATATTAGCTACATATTCATGAGTGAGGATTTAGCATACTTCCTATAAAAAAAAAAACCACAGTGGTAACTTTTTCTTATGAATATGCTGCCAGCAATCTTTCCCTCTGGGGAGGGGTGGTGCTCCACAGTAGCAGTTGAAAGAAAAAGAAGTGTATTACATTTGAGTGTGACAGTTTTGTCTCCTTTGCATATTACTTCTTTTTCCCTGTATGCTCTTCTTTCTAGTTTTTATCCAAACCAAGTAGCAAGAAGGGAGCCCACTGAGAGATCAAGCAAGAACCCTGGTAGGAAGAATTTTCCCAGTTGATTTGGGGTAGCGCTGAATTCAGCTGACATCCTTGGGGTTCTTATTTTTGCATTTAATCCATAGCATTTTATTGAATGCTAATTAAGGTTTACTTATTCTGCTGGATATTGCAGCAGATGTAAGAAAGAATCAAATATAATTCTTGCCTTCGTTAATGGGATAAACATCATTTGCTATCCACTGGCAAAAAAAAAAGTTACTGAACCGGTAGTCTCAGTGGTGTTTGCACTGTAGTGTGGAAGTCAACTTGAATAAGTGGTGGTGGACGTGACACAGTACGTTAAGTGTGCTTGCTGTCAGAAAAGTAGAAGTCCTGGGTGCTATGGGAGAACTAAGCGCAGGGCACCAACTGAGTGTGCATGTGCAGGGGTCAGCGGAGCTTTTCCCGAAGCAACAGAGGGAATAGAGATTGCCCCAGGAAGACAGGGTGACGCCCTGTATGAAGGTTGAGCTGCTGAGGAGCCTGGTGCAGTGGAGGAACCGAAAGACAGCTCTAAACCAGGCGAGAGCGGATCTCCTCTGGTTGTTCAGATGGTGAGTTTGGAGGACTGTTGCTAAGTGGCTGCTGTGGCTGTTGTCAGTGACCATGGGCAATCTGAGTGGGAAAGCCTCTCCCTCAAGACAGAGGATAGGGAGAAGAGTTCAGAAAGTAAATCGTTTGGGATGGAAGTAACATAAATAGTTGGCAAGCCATCAAACAGTAATTGGTGATAAGAAGAAGAAGGTGTCTCTCCACAAGCAAGGCATCACAGAGCTGCTGAGAGAGGACTTGAATTTTATCACAGGTTCCTTACCAGGCATTGTATGCAGTGTATTAAGAATGAGATTTTAGTTGCTGATTTAGAGCAGGGATTAAGAATATGGGAAGAAAAAATTGTTTGGACAATGGAGAAGTAAAAAGTTAGAGGACCTGGGCAGCCGGAGACTGCAGGGAGACCAGGGCTATGGAGAGGGCTTTACCTACGATGCCCATTCACCTTGGTACTGTCCCAAATGAATCAGGGCAACAATTGATACACCCATCTGCAATTAAACAGGGAGGCCTCATGATTTACTAGACATGTAATTTCCTGTTGCCTCCTCCTCTCTGGTCATGACAAAACCCATTTCTCACCTCAAGAAAGGAAATTGAAGTGAGACATGGATGGGATTGAGAATACTTGATGATGGAATATTCTGGAAGAATAGTGTCTAGGTGTCTTAATGAAAGGACAATGTTTGTTTTAAATTTACAAATGTAATAAAATATTGCATTAAATTGCCTCCCACTCATGAGTAGTTTCTTTTTTATTTTATTTTATTTTTTTTGCGGCACCAGGGATTGAACATTGCCTCACACTCATGAGTAGTTTCTTTTTTATTTTATTTTTTTATGCGGCACCGGGGATTGAACATTGCCTCACACTCATGAGTAGTTTCTTTTTTATTTTATTTTTTTTTGCGGCACCGGGGATTGAACTCACGACCTTGCGCTT
>RJWT010049391.1:0-11004 GCA_004365215.1 Cuniculus paca
AGAATCCAGCAGGGCAAATGTTAAGTCCTATAGTTGCATGTCCAGCATCTGAAGCAATCTGTGGCAAATTATGAGCTCCAAAGGGCTTGTGTGGTTCCACCCCTATGGCACTTCTAGTGGTCACCAATCCCATGGCATCTCTCTTGTGCTGACTCTGCTCCCCCATTGCAGGTTTCCTTAGATGATCCATGTTCCTGGCTTTTCCAAACTTTTGGGGTCTCCATTCTGGCTTCACATTCACAGCTTCACATATTGGCCTCTCAGGGGCACACTGCCTGGCCTTCCAGGCCCTCTGAAATTGGGGTGGAAGCCTCTTTAACCTCAGAATGTGTGCATTTTCCATGCGCCTAAAACCAGTGTCCCGTGGATGCTGCCAAGGTCTGCTGCTAGCCAGAGCAGTAGCCAGGCTTTTCCCTTTCTTGGCCATAGAGGTCAAGTGCTTGGATTGCTGGGCACTCGGAACCTGATTGAGAGGAACAGATTCTCTATGTTGCCGCCATTTTGGAACCTCGCATGGCCTCTGTCGCCATTCTGGAATGTGGCTCTCTGCAGTTTTCTCTCCTAGGCCAAGTCTTTTACTTTTGTATCTTTGAGGCTGTAAAAGGTGGAGACCCACTGCCTCTTCCTGTGATGTCTATAGGCCATCTTTTGTATTCTGTTTCTTCTCAGCAATCAACATGTCAGCTCTATCTTTACAGTCCACAGCTTTCTAATCAAACTCACATTTTAAATCATCATGCTGGGCTTTTTGCTCTTGATTTCCAACATAAATCTGGCTAAAAGCCCCCAACAATAGCCATGCCACTGCCTCAACATTTGACTGCCTTGAAATTTCCTTTGCTAGATTAATCAGGCCACCATCTCAGTCTCAGGCAAACTCTCTGGACATGAGCAGAATGCAGACAAACTTTCTGCCAAGCCGTAACACTCATTGTGTGGAGTCCAACAACCAATGCAGTCTTTCTTCCCAGCAGACACCTCCCGCGCCTGGTCTTTATTGGCAGGCTCTCCATCAGCCTTTTGGTCTCCTGAGCTCTGACCAGAATCTCCCCTACAGAACAGCCTAAGCTGGTCCAGGGCTTCTGTTTCAGGTGACAGCTCTGAACCTTTCCAAACTCTTTCCACAAGCCATTCCCAAAGGCTCTTGAACCACATGGTCAGGTACAGTCACAGCAATGACCCCACTCCTCTGGTACCAAATTCTGTTTTGGTCACTTTTTTCTTGTTGCTGAGACAAACACCTGACACCCAAAATTAGGGAAGAAAAGGTTTACTTAGCTTTCAGTTCTTGGTGGTTTCAGTCCATAATCAGCTGGTTCCAAAGCAGAGTGGCATGGCACTGGGGCAACACTTCAAGGCAGCAGCCAGAGAAAAAGGAGGCAGCCGTTCATGGTGGCTGCAAGAGGCAAAAGCGAATGGCACCAAAAAGGAAAACACACCCCCATTCCAACCTTACATTGTATGTTGGCTCCACTCCTGGATGGGTGCGGAGCTCACACCACCAATCCCAGTGCTACACAATGAATCAATCATAAATGTTAGATTCAGCCACTTCCATGACTACATGAGGCTTGGGGGGGGGGCATCTATATACAAACCGTAACAGGTGAAATAGCTGTCCTCCTGGTCTGACTGGTAGATGCCATCTGAATGCTGAGCAGCTGTCAAATCTGCAGATTCTGAATCTTTCTTCAGTTGATTCACATCAGAATTACTTTCTGGTAAGACTGTGATTCTCCTACCATAACTGGTACCTCCATGGAGATGAAACTCTAGATTTAATGATGCCTGGCTTTCAAAAGACACTGACTGGAGTTTGGTATGGAGGCTGTAGATTCTAAGAAAGCTTCCAACCTTCAGGGATTTTGCCACTTGAACATGGTTATCATAGACTTAAATGTCTATTGTAAGATTCTGTAACTGATGAATGTGATTTAAGTCATCTTCAAGAATTTGATTTTCTATTAAGACTCTCCAAGATGGAAATCGTGTCCTGGTGCCATCCCATACCTTTAATAGAAATGATGCTCCATCTACTTGTGCTTTGCCCAAGAGCTGACAAGTCAGGTAAAAATACTGCATTGGCTGAACATCACATAATTGTACTAAGGTTGAAGAAGGTGAAATGTGTGCAGATGCCCAAATTCATCAGGCTTCTACCATTTTGTGGTCTGCAGCAGTGAAGCGAAGACACTTGCTTGAAGTACGAGGTATGACGGGAGCTCCCAAGGTTCCCTCAAATGTCAAAGATGCAAATCCAGTGCTGGTGATACCCTGAGGCTCATTTTTATATACTTGAATCTTCAGTTTGTGAAAGCAAATGATGTCTCCAATTTTATAAATTTGTGAAAGGGCTTCAAAGTTTCCACTAAAGAGTAGGCAAGTTAACTTTATATTTGTTTAGTCCACAATTGTTACAACCGAGCAATAATCAGTTCCTTTCCTTAGATATGGAGGCTTAAAGAATTTCACAACACCATAGACATTGACAACTGTACCACCTTTAAGTTGATTCAGGAGTGTATATGTGCAATTTGTCACTGGAACCAAAGACATTGAACATGCAGCAAACTCTCTTACAGATTTAACATACACATAAAGAGTTGAAGTCTTCAAATGCTTTCAATGTTTACCATCTTATAGATGAGAAGCTCACAAAATGATAAATTCGGCCACTGTGATAGGATCCTTCCTGTAGCAGGCCCATGTGGTGAGATCCAATTATACCACCTGAGAGAAGTCTCATTCATACTAGTTTTCAAACATTATTCCAAGAAACTCCATTATTAGATTTTCATGCATCTGAACCTGGAAAAGTAGAAAGAGTTCCACCTGGGGTATTTATTGCTCATACACTACTATCTTTTCTTTTTCTGGGAGTTTCTGATTACTTGTGTTTTTTTTTTTTTTTTTTTTTTGAGAAAGCACACATTTACCTTCCTCATATTCCAATTATATTCAGGTTATTGCTGATGGTATGCAGTATAATCTGTTACCTGAAGTCCATTAACTTCTATTCCAATTTGGACTGGTTCAAATATTTTGGCCTTGACTTTTTTATTTTAAAAACCAAAAAAGGATAAAAACAATACAGAATTTCAAAACAAAATAATAGGAAATTAATACTAGCTAATAATATATTACATATTGTTATCTTCAAAATAGTTGTTCAAATTACAAGATTTAGGTATGAAAAAATGATCAAAGAATCAAATAATGAAAATACAAACTGTCCTTTTTGAAGAAATATTCTAGTTTTTTGAGGAATCTTCACACTGATTTCCACAGTGGTTGTACCACTACACTCCCACCAACAGTTGAGAAAGGTTCATTTTTTCCCACAGCCAAATCAACATTTGTTATTGGTTGATTTCATGAAGACGGTCATTCTTTCTGGGCTGAGATGGAATCTCAGTGTTATTTTAATTTGCATTTCTTAAATAACCAGTGATGCTGAACATTTCTTCATGTATTTTCTATTACTCATCTGAGAAGTGTATGTTCATCTCAGATGCCCATCTTTGATTTGGGTCTTTGAATTTGAGGGGCCTGATGTTTTTCAATTCTTCATATGTACTAGATACAAGTCCTTTAAGGGACAGTTGGCTAAAATTTTTCCCATTGTGTGCAGTTTTTTTTCACTCTGTTGGTGATTTATTTTGATGTGAAAAAACTTTCTGATCAGATGAGATCCCAGATGTTGATTCTATGAAGTATTTTCCATGCAGTATGGCTTTTATGCATAAACTCTTTGCCTACACCTATGTCTTCAAGATTTCTATCTATCTTGTCTTACAGTAGATTTAGTGTTTCTGTTTTAATATTTGGATCTTTGATCCATTTTAACTTTAGTTGAGTGCATGGTGATGGACTTGGGTCTAGTTTTAGTCTTTGCATGTGGAAAGCCAATTTTTCTAGCACCATTTATCAAAGAGGCTTCTAGTGAACACATTTGGCCCCTTTGTCAAATATAAGGTGGCTGAGTGTCTTTGTAGTTGTGTCTGCAGCTCCTATTCGCTTCCACTGATCTTCAAGTCTGTTTTTTGACAGTACCATGCTGATTTTATCACAGTAGCTTTGTAGTATAATTTGAAGTCAGGGATTGTGATGCCTCATGCCTTGCTTTAGTTGCCAGGATTGCCTTTGCTATTCAAAGTCTCTTATGGTTTCATATGAGTTTTAGGAATATTTTCTCTAGATCTGTGAGGTATGTTAATTCTATTTTGATTGACATTGCATTAAATCTGTATAACACTTTTGGAAGTATGACCATTTTCACAATGTTGGTTCTGCCTACCCAAAAGCAAGGCACATCTTTACACTTTCTGATATTCTCTTCAATCTTTTTCAGAGTACTATAGTTTTCAATATAGAGATCTTTTACATCAACTGTTGGATTGATTTCTAACTACTTCATATTTTTTGGATGGTATTGCAAAAGCATAATTTCTCTCTCAGTGAGTTTGTTGTTTGTGTACAGGAATGCTATTGATTTTTGAGTGTTGACTTTGTATCTAGCTATGCTGTCAAATTTGTTTACTAACTAATAGTCTTTTGGTTGAATTTTTGGGATCTTCTATATAGAGTATCATGTCACTTGCAAATAGTGATAATTTAACTTTTTCCATTCCTATCCTTATTCCTTTTATTTCTCTCTTTTCTCTAATTTCCCTGGCTAATGTTTCTAGAACTATCTTGAATAGGAGTGTGGATAGTGGATATTTTTGTCTTATTCCTGATTTTAGAGTGAAAGGTTTCAGTTTTTTTCATTTATGATGTTGGTTATTGGTTTGTCATAGATGGCTTTTATCAGACTGAGGTAGAGAACATCTATTCTGATTTTCTGTAGGGTTTTTATCACGAACAAGTATTAGACTTTATCAAAAGCTTTGTCTGTATCTATTGAGATGATCATGTGATATTTTTCTTGGCTCTGTTGATGTGGTGTATTGTTTATTGATCTGCATATGTTGAACCATTCCTGTATTCCTTGGATAAATCCCACTTGTCCATAGTGTATAATCTTCTTGAGGATTTGCTGCATTCTGTTTGCTAATATTTTATTGAGAATTTTTGTATCTATGTTCACTAGGGAGATTGGCCTGTAGTTTTTCTTTTTGGTTGGGTCTTTCTCTGGTTTTGGTATCAGAGTAAAACTTCCCTCCTGGAATGAGTTAGGGAGTATTGTTTCAATTTCATTAAAGAGTTTGAGGAGTATTAACATTAAATCTTATCTAATTTCTTGTAGAATTCAACTGTGAATCCATCAGGACCTGGGCATTTCTTTGTTGTTATGTTTTTAATTTTGTTTTCAATTTCAGTAACTGATACTGGGTTATTTAAAATTTTTATATCTTCTTGACTCAGTTTTTTATGTGTAATTCATACATTTGTATGAATCTGTCCATTTCTTCTGTATTTTCCAGTCTATGTGAGTAAAATTTTCGAAGTAAGTATTGATGATCTTCTGAATTTCAACAGGATTTGTAGCAATTTTACCCTTTTCATTCCTCTTTGATGAATTTCAGTTTTTTTCTTTCCTCTTTTTGATAAGGTTGGCTAAGAGTTTTATCAATTTTGTTTGTTCTTTGTAAGAATCAACTCTTCAATTCATTATTTCTTTGTATTGTTTTCTTAGTCTCAATTGCATTAATTTCTGCTCTGATCTTTATAATTTCCTCCCTTCTATGAGCTTTGGGCTTGACTTGCTCTTCTTTTTCTAGAAGCTTGAGGCACAGTATTAGGTTATTTGTGCTCATTGTGTTTTCCTGATGTGACAATTCCTGCTATATTTCCCATTTAGGACCACTTGCCTTGTATCCCACAGGTTCCAGTATGTTGTATCTGCATTTTCATTGAGTTGTAAATATTGTTTAATTTCTTCTTTAATTTCATCTGCGACCCATTGATTGTTCAGGAGAGTGTTAATTTCCATGTGCTTGTGTAGTTTTTGCAGTTTCTTCTGCCATTAATTTCCAATTCCAGTGCACTATGGTCAGATAATATGCATGGGCTAATTCAGTTCCCATGTTCTATGGGCTAATATATGGTCTAATATATTTTAGAGGATGTCACATGTACAGCTGAGAGGAATGTATATTCTGATGTTGTTGGGCAGAACACTCTGTAAACATCTAGTAAGTCCATTTGTTCACAGATTTAATTCAATTCTGTTGTTTGCTGATTTTTTGTGTAGTTGATCTATCTCTTTGTGACAATGGGTATTAAGTTCCCCCATTACAATTATGTTACTCCATATTTGATTTTTTATATCTGTTATTATTTGTCTTATATTTTGGGTGCTCCTATATTTGGTGCTTATATATTTATGTTTTTTTTTAAGAGCAGAATATATTTATTGGGAGAAAGAAAGAAAGCTTCTGTCAGAGAGACAGAAGGGGTCCTGAGTGGGTTGCCAGAGACTCTGTCTTTGTAGGGACTTTTTATAGAGTAGATGGGTCCAAGGTGGGGAAGAATGGGAATTCCTGAGGTGAGCATAAGGTGGGACAGAACTATGGTTAACCAATAAGGTTAATTGCTCAGGTAAAATTGATTAAGTCTGGGACAAATGGGGAAGGAGTCTCGTCGCTAGCAAGACAGCAGTGACTCTTCCCCTAGGGGGTTGAGATAGGTGACTCCTGGCTTCCTCAGGGAGCTACAGACCTATTTAGAATATCAGTCCTCAGGAAGTGGGTATACTTGTTTGATCTGTTGTTCCAGGTCCAGCCCACAGCAAGAGGTGTTTTTCTCCTTTACAGTTGCAAGGTATCTAGGTTTTTGCATTGGTTCCTGGAGGACCTGGCCCTGTCTGACTGCCTATAATAATTCTAAATATCTCAGCTTCCTGTAACATTCCACCCTCTGAAGAAGTAACCTGAACTGCTGTGAGGGATAATGGGCAATGACCTATCTGGCTTCTTCAGGCTGAAAGGGTTGTAGTTATTGATTGGCAGTCAGATATTCTACAGAGGGTCTATCTAAAAGTCCTCAATAGATACCAGGCAACTTTATCTTGGGTGGGTGTACAACTCTAAGCCTGGAGGAGACAAAGCCAAAGAAACAATTGTGTATGGCCCAAATAATAAAATTAACAGAATAATTATGAGTATGGTTAACAAAGATTTCCACCAAGAAGAGCTAGTAATTTCTTCCCATAAAGAGAAAAATGATAGGGTCAAGGGAATTTTAGAATCTGACATGTCATTAATTTGTCATCTAATATCTTGAACAGCTATTGCGATATTAACAGACGGATCAGGAATATATACACAGCATTCAGTTTTTATAGTTGCACAAGTATCCCTTTGTGCTGCTGTTAGAATGTCTAATGCCATTCTATTTTGGAGGACAGCTGTCTCATTAATTTTACTTCTTTATTCAGGAGAGAGAGACCAGCAGCAGTGTCATTTAGGGCCTGCTGAGTATAGTTAGGGCTTCGATATGTTGCATGACATCTAATCCTAGGGTAGGGATAAAGATAGAGGCCAAATGATTATACCAGTGAAACACACTTCTGGACCATCAATGTTGTTGGTGGGGTAGATTTGTAGGTTTGTCAATACACTTGACACTCCTGCCTTGTAACCAGGCAAACCCTAATGTACATCTTCCTATCTATCCAGTGGGTATCCAGGGCCACAAATTGGTCCCACAAGACCAATGAGTGCCATTACAGGCTCCTCACCTAATCCCAGGATTATTGAACCAGTTTGTTGCAAACCAGTCATTAGCCTGTAAAGTTATTATGTGGATACATTGTTCAAGGGGTGTCCATCCCAAATATTTAGTGGAGTTAGGCCAATAAGAATAGGGGTGATTTTTCTGTTCCCAACATAAAGGGGCCTTTCTACTGAGATATCCTATAGTAGGGGTTAACCATATATATTCATCCCATATTTGAAAATAGCCATCTTTATATCTATGGTTGTTGGCCCTCAAGATAGGACCTTTATTTAATAGGGGCCTCACTAGTGCTTGTAGAGAGGCTTCAGTGGCCTTGTTAGAAAAGGTTCAATTATGTCCTGGATCAGTAAGAGTATAGTTTATAGGCCATTCTGTTACTTTGTAATGGTGGGCTAAGCTTTGAGCTCTTTAACTTTTTTGTATCTCATTAATATAGTCTTGTAATTTATTTTAATCATCTCCTTGAAGTGGGGATACCCACCAAGGAAGTCCTGATGTAAAGTTACCACTGCAAACCCTGCCTTTTCTGCTCTATCTTCTATGAGGGAGCTGCCATCACAGAAGAGGGTTAAATCAGGGCCAGTAAGGGGGATGTCTAATAAGTCTTCTCTAGCTGCATGTGTGTGGAGAATTACCTGTTCACAGTCATGCCTGTCAGCCACAATTTCTTCCTCCTCTGGTAAAAAGGTGGCAGGGTTTAAGGAGGAACGTGTCTTTATTTGAATAGCTGGTCCTTCTAAAAGAAGAGCCTGGTATTTAAGAAGTCAGTTGTCTGACAGCCATAGACTCCTTTTGGAAGAGAAAAGCCCTGTCACCTTGTGAGGTGTATATATGATGAGATCTTTACCTAAAGTCAGCTTGGATGCCTCTGGTACTAAGAGAGCTACAGCTGCCACAGCTCTAAGGCAAGCTGGCCATCCCTTTGCTACAATGTCTAATTCATGGCTCAGATACCCTATAGGCTGTTGAGCAGGTCCTTGATTTTGTGATCCTGTGTAAGCACTCCCAAGGCTGCCCCTTGCCTCTCATCAACATGTAAATTGAAATGATGTCCTGTGGGGAGGCTCAGGGCTGGGTTGGTTAGAAGTGCTTATTTAAGCTCCTGGAATGCAGCTTGGGACTTAGGTTCCCAAATTAAAATATGGGTATCTGTATGTAAGGGAACACAGAAAAAGGCATCTTTTAAATCTAACATTGAAAACTAATTGGTATCCTCTGGGATTTGAGAAAGGAGAGTATACGGGTTAGGTACTACAGGGTGAATTGGCACTAAGGCCTCATTAACCTAAGGTCTTGTATTAACCTCCATTCCTCATTGGGTTTTTGGATTCCCAAGATTGGAGTATTGCATGGACTGTTACAGGGCTTAAGCAAACCTTGTGTCCTTAGATTATCAATTATAGGTAGTAATCCTCTCTTAACTTCAGGTCTTAAAGGATATTGCCTTTGATGAGGAAAAATAGTAGGATCTCTGATATGTATCTGTACTGGAGCAGCTCTTATTGCCCTACCTATTTTACCTTTAGTTGCCCATATTTCAGGATTTATTTCTGTCTGCATGAGGGGAAGACAGCGTACTTGACCAGGGTGCATATATATTATAGTATTTAAACATGATAAATATTTCTCCCTAAGAGGGGAACTGGACTTCCAGGCATAATCAAAAATGAATGTGTAAACAGAAAGCCATCCCAGCTACAGCCCAGGGGTTGTGAAAAATAGAGAATTACCTCCTCTCCAGTGACTCCTTTCATTGAGGTATGGCGACTAGAAGGAAGGCCAGGATTGAAAAGAAGAATGAGAGACTTGCACCAGTGTCCAGCAACAGGCTGGTTTGTTTTCCCTCTATAGTCATGATTACCTGGGGCTCCTCCGTGGAGATGATAATCTGCCAGAGGGAGAGAGGAGAGTGCCTCAGGGCCCATCAGTCCTGCTGGACCAACTGATAGGATGGGTCTGAACTCTGGGGCCTTGGCCTCAGAGGGCAGTCCGACCGCCAGTGGTCACCTTTGCAATCAGGGCATGGCTTATGGGGCTTTTCTTGGCCGTCCCTCTTAAGGTGGCCTGGCTTGTGGCAGCAATGGCAGGTGTCGTCCAACTCTTCTTGGAGCCCCAGGAATCAGACTTAGGGTCTGTTTTTCTTTAATGCTGCAACAAAGGCAGCTGTTTTTTCTTGGTCTCTTTGTTTTCTCTCTTTGGCTTCCTCCTCATCACGGTTATAATATACTGAGGAGGCAATTTTAACATAGTATCAAGTGAACTATCTGGAGAAAAAGCCATCTTTTGTAGCTTTTTTCTAATATCTGAAGCTGACTGGGTAATAAACTTATCTTTAAGAATAATTTGTCCCTCTATTGAATCAGGATCTAGGGAAGTATGTTTTATCAATGCCTCCCATAAATGATCTAAGAAAGCAGAGGGATGTTCCTCTTTTCTTTGTTGAATAACGGATAACTTAAAATAATTGAATGGTTTTGTTCTTATTCTTCTTAGACCTTCAAGAACACATGTTTGGAAGTGCCTTCTGGTCCAGTCACCCACCTGATTGTTAGGCCAGTAGGGGTCTTGGGTAGGGACTGCCTGGGAACCACTTGAAATAGGTAGTTCCCCTGGCTGTCTATCTTCTGGCCTTCTAAAGTTAACAATATAATATTTATCTCCAAATGCAATAGCAGCTGTAATGCTGCTTGTCTCTCAGTAGAAGTCACTGTCTGATTTAAGAGTAACATTACATCTTTCTAATCTAGCTCATAAGTCTGAGTAAGTACTCTAAGGACCTCAATGTACTTGTCAGGATCATCTGAAAATTTTCCAAGGTCTAATTTGATCTGTTTTAAGTCCCTGAGAGAAAAAGGTGCATGAATTCTGGAAATCCCAGACTGTCCATGTACTTCCTGTAAAGGATATTGTCCTTGAGGAACTTGTGTAAACTCAGCTAAGGATGGGTATATCCCTGTAGAGGCCTGGATTACAGTTGGTCTAGAAGCCTCATCCTTAAGACTGGAAGGGCAAGTAGGGGAAACCTTAGGCTTGGTAATGATGGGTGCAGATTTGTTAAGGCTGTCTTGTCTTCAGGTCCCAAAGGTTTGGGAGGAGCAATTCCAGGCTCCAGGGTAGTAAATGCCTTAAGGGCCTGAGGTGTTGAGTTCTCCTGTGGCTCACATTTACATTTAGCATATAAATAAGGAGTATTTCTCAATGCAAAGAAAGTTTGAGCATAAGACAATTCTGACCATTTTCCCTCCTTTTTACAGTATGCCTCCAGTTGTAAAATAGCATCATTGTTAATACTTCCCTCTGCATTCCATTTTGGCTCTAGGG
>RJWT010049392.1:0-11004 GCA_004365215.1 Cuniculus paca
GGCTCGCCAGGCAGGCGCTTAGGCCACTGAGATTGTTCCCCGGGCCTTGTCTTTTTGAGACAGGGTCTCACTATGCCGTTCAGACTGGCCTTGAGCTCACTTTGTAGCCCAGGCTGGTCTCGAACTCGAAACAATCCTCCTGTCTCAGCCTCCCAAGTGCTGGGATTACAGGTGTGAGCCACCACGCCTGGCTAAAATTTCTAAATTAATTTTATTGGTACATTTTAGGCATACGTAATGATCACATTCATCACAGGGAGTTTGTACCTGTATATGATATAACTTGTTGCTTTTTCACTCCTGCCTTCGACCCCTCTCCCCCTCCTTATTTGCAAAACTCTTTCCTTTTTCCCTTCTATTTTTTCCCTGTCCCTTCTTCCCTCACCCTCTGTTTCCTGGTTCCCCTTCTCAGTTACTTGATTTCAGCTTCCCCACTGGACTCCACACTTGTCTAACATGTCAAATGCTTAGAAGGTGTTGCACAAATGTATTTATTAAATGGATCAGCAAATGTCTTCTCTAGTTAGACAGTCATGGCTTGAGAATAACATTTTTCCCCCTGCTACGCAACTCTTCTCTTTTGGTGTTTTAAAGCCCTAGTTACCATTCAGTGCTTTTGTTTCTATCCAAGCCGGAAGTCTCCTTCAAAGCCTGACAGCTGTCAAAAATCTGTTGCAAGCATTTATTCCAATGTGTGCAAAATATATAGGCTTGTTTTCAAATAACGAAACACATACCGACTATTACAGTGAATTCCCAAAAATTGCTTAAGTTCCCAGAGCGTCTTCGAATGGTGAAAAGCTATGAGTTCCAGATATTGTCAGAAAAATGTCTATAAATGCGTTTTTCTAGTTTAAATCCTAAATAGCCTCTATCTCCCACAGTTATGTCATTTAATTTAATAAAATGCTGTTTGATGAAGCCTTAGAAAGTGCCGGGCGTTTTGGCGGCATCTTAGGGCTCTCAGGGCTGTAAGAACAAAACCAAGAACCCTGAAGACAGTCACACGCCCTAAGGCAACCTGTTACAATGCAGGAATGCTGGTGCTTCTGCCCCGGATCGGTTACAGCCAATCAGCAGCAAGGAGAGCTGAATAATGGTCTTGGATTGGCTACTTGCAAACTTCCCGCCTAAAGAAAAAAAACAATTGTGGAGGATATTTGCAGTTTCCAAGAAATTATGGGGGGTTTCCATGACCAATTATTAGTTAGTTTCTAAGAAAAAATCCTCGAAAAACAGAGGCCACGAACTCCGAACTGCAACTTTGCTGGGGTTTTCTATACAGAAAAACCTAAGATTACCTAAAATTTATGAGAAAAATTTCCCTGGGGGGAGGTGACACTAACATATTTTCCTTATACAGTTAACACAGTGCATGTTGTTATATTCACAGTAGTTGTTCAGAGTCAAGATATAGGCATGAAACATTGTCCAGAAAATTACTAACACAAAACTTTCCCCTCAATGAACCAAGAGAAACCAGCTGTGTAACTATCTTAACTGTCTTGTGTGTGTATATATATATTTTTTCTTTCCTTCCTTTGTCCCATCACAGTTTTTCTTTTCTTTTGAAGTTTCTTCTCTATTCACAATATCTATTATATATTTTAGATATTTTGATTGGGATTGCATTAAATCTGTGTAACAGTTTTGGGAGTAGAGCCATTTTCACTATGTTGGTTCTTCCTAACCATGAACAAAGGATATCTTTCCATTTCTGATATCTTCTTCAGCCTCCTTTTTCAGAGTACTTTAGTTTTCAATGTGTAGATCATTTACTTCTTTTATTAGATTGATCCCTAAGCATTTCACTTTTTTGGATGCTATTGTAAAGGAAGTGGTTTTCCTAGTTTCTCTCTGTGAGTTTGTTGCTTGTATACAACAATGTTATTGGTTTTTTTTTTTTTAATGTCTTTTTGACACAGGGTCTCGATGTGCTCAGACTGGCCTTAGACTCACTTTGTAGCCCAGGCTGGTCTCGAACTCACAAGGATCCTCCTGCCTCAGCCTCCCAAGTGCTGGGATTACAGGCATGAGCCACCACGCCCAGCTTAATGTTATTGATTTTTGAGTGTTGACTTTGTATCCAGTTACACTACTGGATTTGGTTATTAAATCTCTTAAGTCCTTCAGGGTCTTGTATGTAGGGTATCATGCCACATGTAAATAATGATAATTTAACATCTTCTTTTCCTATCCTTACTCCTTTCATTTCTTTCTCTTGCCTAATTGCTCTGGCTAATGTTTCCAGAATTACATTGAATAGGAGTGGTGATAGTGGACATGCTTGTCTTGTTCCTGATTTTACAGAGAAAGCTTTCAGTTTTTGACCATTTGGTATGATGTTAGCTGTTGATTTGTCATAGATGGATTTTTATCAGATTAAGACAAACACATTCTATTCCAAGGTTCTGTAGGGTTTTTATTTTATTTTATTTTTTAATTTTTTTAAATTTTTTATTTTAAAGATAGTAAAACCCAACAAAACAAAACAGAATAAATCCAGTCAAAACACAGCAGTGAAATTGGTACAGAATATCAAAGGAGGGTAATGGGAAAACAACAATGGCTACTATAGTGTATCTTGTTATCTTCACAGTAGTTTTCCATTCCATCAGTTATAGCAAAATCAGTCCAAAACCAAACAGAATAAAACCAATCAAAATAGAATATTGAGTAAAGAAAAAAAATTAATAAGAATAAAACAAAACAGTGAGAACATTATTAGACTTTAAAAACAAGATAGAAAAAAAAAACTCCATATTTACCATATTGCATACTGTTATCCTTCCTATACGTGCTCAGACTGTCAACCCCATGCCTGTAAATTCAACCTAACAATACAATCCTTCAGGTGCTTTTTGTACCTCAATTGCTATTAGCTCAGGTTGACCTCCAAACCAGCTGGTGGCTTACGGGGTGAGAGGGTTTGGTGATTTTCAGTCTGCATGCTGGTAGGCTTACAGGAGACACTGACTTTTTTCTTTTCCTGGGTCCCTCTGTATGGTTTTTATTATGAATGGGTGTTGGACTTGTCAAAAGTTTTTCTGCATTTGTTGAGATGATCATGTGATTTCTGTCTTGGATTCTGTTAATATGTGTATTACATTTATTGATTTGCATATGTTGAACTATTCTTGCATCCCTCATATGAATCCAACTTGGTCATGGTGTATAATCTTGATAATTTATTGCATTCTGTTTGCTAGTATCTTATTGAGGATTTTTGCACCCATGTTCATTAAGGAGACTGGCCTGTAGTATTCTTTTTTTGAATGGGTTCTTCTCTGGTTTTGGAATCAGGGTAATACTTGCCTCCAGAAATGATTTTGGAAGTACTGCTTCCTTTTCAATTTCCCTAAAGGTTTTCAGCATTAGTGGCATTATTTCTTCTCTAAACTTCTTGTAGAATTCGACCATGAATCTGTCAAGGCCTGGGCTTTTCTTTGTTGCTAAATTTTTAATTACATTTTTAATTTCATTGGCACATATTGGGTTATTTAGAATTTTTATGTCTTCTAGATTCAGTTTTGGCAGTTGGGTTGTGTCTAGGAATCTCTCAATTTCTTCCGTGTTTTCCATATTATTAGAATATAGGTTCTAGGGCTGGGAATGTAGCTCAGCAGCACTGCACCTGCCTGGCAAGCACAAGGTCATGAGTTTGATCCCTGGTACCAAAACAACCACCACAACAAGAAAAGAATATAGGTTCTCATAGTAGGTATTGATGACCCTCTGAATTTCTGTAGAATCTCATGATTTCCTCCTTTTCATTCCTAACTGCTTGAATTTGTGTTTTTTCTTTCCTCTTTTTGATGAGGTTGTCTAATGGTGTATCAATTTTATTAAGTCTTTCAAAGAATCAACTTTTCAATTTGCTGATTCTTTGTATTTTCTTTTTTAGTCTCAATTGCATTAATTTCTGCTCTTATCTGTATAATTTCCTCCCCCTTATGAGCTTTGGCTTTGATTTGTTCTTCTTCTTGTGGAAGTTTGAGGTTTGACATTAGGTTGTTTAACTGAGCTCATTCTGTTTTCCTAATGTGAGATTTATGGTTATAAATTTCCCCCTTAGGACTGCTTTAATTGTGTCCCTTAAGTTTCAGTATGTTGTATCAGCATTGTCATTTAATTGTAAATACTGTGCAATTTTGTTTTCAATTTCCTCTGTGACCCATTGTTTGCTCTGAAGTGTGTTGTTTAATTTCCATGTGTTTGTGTAGTTTTTGTGATTTCTTTTCTTGTTGATTTCCAATTTCATTGTGCTATGGTCAGATAGTGTGCAAGGAATGATTTCAATTTGTCTACATTTACTTAAACATGTTTTGTGGGCTAGTTATGTGGTCTATTTTGAGGAATGTCCCACATGCTGTTGAAAAGAATGTGTGTTCTGATACTTTGCGGGGGAACACTCTGTAGACATCTACCAAGTCCATTTGTTCACAGGCTTGGTTTAATTCTGATATTTCTTCGTTGATTTTCTGGTCTGGTTGATCTATTTGTGAGAGTGGGGTATTACAGTCCCCCATTACAATTGTGTTAGTGCTTATTTGATTATTCATGTCTGTTAGTATTTGTTTTGTGTAGCTGGGTGCACTGGTGTTTCGTACATATATCTTTGTGATTGTTACCTTGTTTTCTTGGAGTTTTACGCATGGGTCTTTTTTAACAGCTGCCTAACATTTCACTAATGCCCTGTCTCTTGACAGTTCCTTTCCCATTTTCCCAACTCACACGAATAAAGTACCTGACACTTCATGGGCTCTCAACAGACGCTTGTTAGGTGGAAAAATACAGAAATGAATAAGTGATAGGATAGAATCCCTTCTAAAACATAAAAATAATAAAACATATTTATCATGTAGAAACAGTTGTGGGTTTTTGTTTGTGTTTTGAAGTTCAGAGACAAATTATGTTTTGTGTATTTAAAAGATTCTGCTAGGGAAATAAAAGGCCTCGACTTGAGAAAGTTCACACTAATTGAACTTCCATTAAATGCTTATTTAAGTAGACTGTACGTCAGAGTAAATCTGAATCCTCAAAATCTTAATTTTTAAGAGATGAGGGGGCTAACAGCAAGGACGGGTATGAAAAACATCAGTCAGAGATGTACAGACACACACCTGGAGGAAGTGAGACAAAGGCTTCTACCTGGGTGGGTGGGAGGACACCCAACAGGGTGATGCTAGGGACCTAGACCCCTCTGAGGCCGCAGGTGGGGTCCGGTGAGACCATCAACCTGAACAGCAGAGGTTACTTCCTGACACTGTTAGGCACCAAGCCAATAATGTCATCGAGCAAGTCATTTCCTCAATACCCTTAAGGCCAGTAAAAAGTATCACCACTTTCAGGACATGCAGAGGATATGAAAACTGCTCATGGAAGAGATCTGACTCTTTCTCGCTATGCTAAGAAGGGGAGTACTCCAAGGAGTGGGGGTGCATACCTGTAATTTCGGCATTCTGGGAGGTTGAGACAGGAAGACCACAAGTTTGAGCCTAGCCTGAGTAACTTAACAAAATCCTGTGTCAAAACAAAAATAATAAAAGCAGGGCTGGATATCTAGCTTCATATGAAGGCCCTGGGTTCAAACCCCAGCACTGTAAAACACAAGAACAAAAACACAATGATCCTAGGGGCCTGTTTACTCAAACAGCCACTGGGGAAAGCCTAGCTGAAAAGTTCTGATTCCAGACCAAAAAAAACCATGTTTTTTGTTGTTGTGGTTTTTTTGTGGGGGGAGATACCAGGGATTGAACTCACGACCTCACACTTGCCAGGCAGGTGCTGTGCTGCTGAGCTAAATCCCTGGCCCTAAAACATGATAATTTCGGCTAAAGCAGGATTTACCTTCCCAAGAGTAGTAATGCCCTGAGAAATAGAAGTCACCTCAGATGTTCCTGTGTGTAGGCGTGCACACACCCACGTGTGTAAATTTTATAAATTAAAGGAACACTGCTTTTGAAAAGTACAAATTGGCAGCAGTAATTACTTATTTAAGAAATGTTTGGATGAGGAGAATCAGGGGAGGAAAAGGGGAAAGCAAGGAAGGGACAAGAAATAATAGGAAAAAAAATGGAAACAGAGCATTTAGAGAGGTTGGAGGGAGGGGAGGGGAATGTGAAAAAAAGAAGCAAGGTATGCCATGTACAGGTACAGAGTCCCTGTTAGGAATATATATTTTTTTTTTCAAAAAAGAAATATTAAGTACTATGGCGATATATAGGTAAGAGAGGGAGATCTGTCCTTTGCACTCACACAGCTTAAATTCTAACAAAGTCCCCAAACCCCTACCACCATGAACTAATCTAGGACAGGAAAATTCGGGGCTCAGGAAGCGTACAGCCTTCTGGTGCACCTCAAACTACTTCGCCAGCACCAGCCCCCATGAGAGCACAACCTGAACGACTGCCCATGCTGAGGCACACGCTCAGGAAACAGTGGAGCTGGATGTGCACACACTGTGATGCCCTCTGGTTTGACTTCAGTTAAAAGTGGTTTTGATTGGAGCTGTGAGTCCAGCACTTGCCCTTTCATTATGATGTTGAACCCCAGGTCTGATGGTCCCATCCCACAGGATGCTGCAGGAGGCAACTAAAGAGCTGAGGCATTGATGAGTCTCGAAGTCAACCTTTGTGGGGCTCCTACTGAGCTCTGCAGGCTGGGCAAGAACGCTGCAAATGGACTTCAAGAGTGGCGAGGAGCAGCTGGTAAGTAAGCAGGACAGGTGGAAGAAGAGACTGTAAAGACTTGCCCCGAGGCTGGTCATGAGTTACAATAAAGCTACATCGAAAGCTGGAGCAATGACTTGCTCAGCAGGTGCAAGAGGGGTCATTCCGAACTTGAGAGTTAGCCCTGCAAGAAACAGTACTGTTCTGCAGATTCTACTTCTCAAGCCCGGTGTACGGGCTGACGATCAGAAGCGGCAAGGGAAAGGCCGCTGAGTCGGGAGGCTGCTCTGAACCGTGGAGAACACGAGCTGTCAGACAGAAGCAGCCTGGGCCCAGATGCAGCTCTGCGATGCTGGCTGAGTCTCTTCCCTTTGCGAGACTCATTTTCCTCAAAAGGAAAATGAAGACACAGAACCTCAGGAGCAGAGCAGGGCTCCTCCGAGTACTAACAGGCAGGAGGAACTCAGTGAGGAGAAGCTAAGGTTATTATCACTAGATACCATGAATGACTTCCTTGGCATTATGCGTTGCTTGAAGCCAGAAGCTAGAAGACTTTAATGCACACACTAAGGGCATCTCCCCTCATGGCAAGAGAAGACAGGGTTTCTCCCTGCTCCTATACGGCAAATTAACTGGATCAAAGCCAGCCAGTGCCCAAGGTCACAGAGCTCAGCCAACACCAACGTCCCATTCGCTCGGTGTCACTCAGTACCAGGCCTTATCTTTTCCCGAAAACAGCTGCTGCTCACCGCTCAGCAAACTATTTGGTTGATTCTCGCTCTGGTTCTCCTTATCACTTGGGTGTGGGGTTTCCCTTTCTGTGGAAATCTGGCTTTGCTTCCGCTCTCCTTCCTGCTCTGTATCTGATGCGATGCAGTCATCTTCATCAGCTTTCTTTAGTGACTAATGTCAGTCAACACATTACTCCTCCGGGACCCAGTTTTCAAGAAGAGTCAGCCAAAGAAGACTTGCACTTAGCCTGCTACAGCATTCATTTCCAGTAAAATCCTGGGAGAACAAGGCGTGCTAAAAACTCTCCCTTCATTAACTCCAAGTGACCTCAAAAAGCACTCCCTCTTTAAGATCAAACCTTTGTGAGGGACCAGTCACTCATCCCTCTTGCACTCAATAGTCTGATACACCTCCTTGTAGACCGGATCTCCCAAACTGATTGTTCATATACATAACCTAGAAGCCATTTTAGCACAGTGGAACCAAAGGTCAAGGGCCATATCCCACAATGCATTACTCATTCAACAGGTATTTCATGAGCACTAAGTTGGTACTGAGCAAATATCAGTGAATATCTGAGATGACTGTTATTAAAAAGCATTAGCAAAAAAGTTAGTCAAAGAAAAATTTTACATAGGTGAGAAAATTGGGGAAATCCTCTGGATGACTTTTCCCACACTCTCACAGACCAAACCCCTTAAAACCGGAAACATTTCTGATTGTGTATTCATCTTATGCAATAATCATGAAGTTAGATGTGTCTATTTACAGCTGTAAATGTGAAGGGAAGCTAGTGCTTGGAGAAAACAATGTCCAGGTCTCCACTGCCTCAGATGATACCTTAGATCTTCTTTCCCACCACTCTTGTGGAAATGACTGTATTGTATCAGAATCAATTTTTTAAAAATCCTAAACAAACTCCATCCTTATAGCAAAGCTATGGAAAGACAGAGTACACACAGGAAAATTTGTCCACACTTACAAAACGTTTCTAGACTGTTAGCTTCTGTTTATCGGTGGGTTTTGAATTGAAGGCGAGGAAAATACTGGTAAGTGCTGTATTTCCGAGTAATTTTAGTGGAGGTACCCTAACATTTTCCCCTGGAATCAGCTCATAAGCTGACTTCTTGGTCGTTTTCTGTTCCACGTTAAGCTCTCGGCACTCCCAGACACTGTGTCTGTGATTGTGAGGATGTTACGTATCATGAAAAGTCGGCGTATTAAAACAAATGCACTTTAATAAACTGTTTTCAAGGTTCAAGATTTAAATGCTTAGAGTCCTACCTGGGCAATTTAAGCAAGACCCTGTCTCAAGTTTTCAAAAGAGGCGAGAAGTGGAGATGTTGCCCAGTAGTAGACCGCCCTTTAGTTCATTGCCTAGTACTGAAAACAAAAACAAAAACAAAAACAACACCCTGAAACTCCATTCTTTACTGATTTCTGCACATGCTCCCCAAAGGTGCTGTCCTAGCACGGTTTTTACAGTCTTCTGTCTGGAATTCCAGCCACGTAGTGACAAGCAAGCGTGGCAACACTGATCAACTTGGACTATCAATTTCTTTAAAAATTTTCAGTCTTACCAAGTTATTTTCCCTTCTGCCAAGAGAAAGGCACACATTAACGCTTCCAGAATAACTGGCATTTCTAGGGTATACTTTTTGGTGCATGGTGTTGGTAATCTTCGGTGTTTTCGGTGTCAATCGGGAGACTACCAAGCAACGCAGATCTGGTTCTAGGACACTGGAGCAAACATTTCCTGGTCACATCTTCCAGCGAAATGAAACAGTTTCTGGAGCTTAGCACTCCTCTCTTCCTGAGGGCCACAGGAAACAGCGCCTGACCGCAGAGGTGCAGCAGGAGGTGTCTGCGGGGGTAGGGTGGGGGGCAGCTGCAAGGATCCCCGCGGCCGCTGCCAGCGGAAATGACCTCGGAAGCCCTTGGGGCCGGGGCTCCCTGGGGACCCACAGCCCAGAGCCCATCGCTCACGGTGTCCTCCCCGCCACGCCCTGCCCCCTAAGGGATGCGGTGGAGTGGGGGGTCCGGGGCGCCAGAGTCCCCGCCCACTGTCGCGGCCCAAGCTGGTTCTTAACGTTTTTTGGGCCAGGGACCTAGAGAAAGCTATGGACCCTTTCGAGAAGGGGCAGAAGTTTGGGGGGAAGTACCGCTTGGAAACGCTGCCCATTTTCAGGGGACCACAAAGTTGAAACCAGATTAAGATCCCCGAGTCCAAAACGCTTGGGTTGGGCGAGTAAATGAGGCGCGGAGCTCAGGTGCTAAATCCGGTCCGGGGCAGGGCAGGGCGGGAAGGCGCTTCCAGCCCTAGCAGGAGAAGTGGAGCCGGCGGGGAGGGGGCAGAGGCGGGAGAGGAGTGGCCGGGGAACGGGAGACGCAGAGGCAGGGCGGGCGGGGGGCGCAGGCCGCGGGAGCGGACGGACACGGCAGAGACCGGTGCAGCGGGGTCACGGGGTGGGGGCCAGTCTTCCCCGCTGTCCCTCCCTAGGCGGGGACACCGAGCCCGTTCCCGGAGGAAGCGCGGGCTCGGGAGCGGCTGCGCCCGGGCCTGCGCCTCCCGCGCCCTCCGGGCTGCGCCAGCGGGTCCGGCACCGGGCGCGGAGGCCGCGGGCTGGAAGGGGGCGGGCCCGCCGCGCTCTCTCCGCCCCGCTCCTCCCCCGGAGGCGGGCGCCCGGGATTTGAGCGGCGGAGGACCCGCGCCCCCGCCCCCGCGCCCCAATTCAAGAAGCCGCTGCGCTACCCCGGCCGCACAGGGCGCCCGGCGCGCCTCGGAGCGCACGTCCCGCGCCTTCTCTGCCCGCGCGCTGGGCATTATGCGGCCGAGCGGCCGAGCCCCTCTCCTGCTCCTCCGGCTCCTCCCGCGGCCCGGGCGGCTCAGCTCTCGGCAGGCGGCGGCGTTGCTCAGCCGAGCGCAGACGGGACCCTCGCCGCGAGACCTCAGCGACTCCTAAAGTCAAAAGTTGGCGGCCGGCGCCGGCCCCGCGCGCTCTCCGCGGCAGCTGCCTCGGTCTCCGCGCAGCCAGGGCGGGCAGAGGGAGCGAGGGGTGCGGGGAGGGCGGGAGCACCATGCAGTTTGCACCCTGGGCCGCACTGCTAATGCTCCTGGTGCGGGACCTGGCCGAGATGCGGAGCCCAGACGCCGCGTCCGCCGTACGCAAGGACAGGCTGCACCCGCGGCAAGGTAACGAGGCTTGGCCCTGGGACCCTCGCCGCCCCTGAGCTGCTCCCTGGCGGGGGCGCCCCGTGGCCCAGGCTCCTTGCTTTTCCTAGAAAGAACTGCCTCCCGCTTTGAAGCCGCTCTCCTCTGGGCGGTTTCCAGCCCAGCCTAGGGAGACGCGGGAAACAAAAGTAGCAACCCTCCCCTTGACTTTGGCCTAACCCACCCCGCGCCCCAAATTAAAGTTACTTAGTAGCTGGGGCCTCCAGCTAGGGCGTGTTTTATTTAGGGTATTTATCAGGATCTGAAATTACTTTATGTATCCTGATTTGCTCACAGTCTGCCCTCAGCGCCTACCACCGTTTCTGATTTGCTGTTACAGAGTAGGTGCTCAGCAAATATTTGACCACCGATTACGGGTTAAAGGACCAA
>RJWT010049393.1:0-11002 GCA_004365215.1 Cuniculus paca
TTTCATTATGTTTTTCATTTCTTCTTTCATCTGAGATATTATTTCTGATCTGATTACTTTTACAGTCTCATGAAGTTGTTTCTTTATTTCTGTTGTTATTCTCTTGGAGATTTGAGGTGTATGACTTCCATTTTACTTTATATTTATATATACAGAAGCTAGCTTGTATCCATAATGATGACATAATACTCATGACCTGCATGCACTAAATTACATAGTATTAAAATACATAAAGCAAATGAATTTCAAAAGTAGTCAGGCTTAGTTATTTCTTCATGGAAAGAACTTTCCAGGGATCTCACATGCTCTTTAGGAGACCTTATGTGTTTTGTTATAGTACTTAGGTCATTATTTGCAATTATCTGCTTAATTTCCTCTCTCTGACCCCACTAGAATTTGAGCCTGAGGGTCTCAGACTACCACCTATTTCTAGCTCATTAGCCTAATGCTCAGTATCTGTCAAGCATTCAATAAATATTTGCCAGGTATTTGAAAGTAGATACATATTCAGTGTTGTGTCCTTGAAGCAGAAAACACACTTTTTTAAAATAAACTCTCATGGTTGTATACAAAAACCCATTATATACATTTGGTCAAAAGAAAACTGTAATAAATTTCATAATGTAGAAACCACAAAAAATACAATATTCTCTGACCTTAGAACAAAAGAATAAACAAGCAAACAAAAAACCTCTAGAAACAAAAAGACCCTGACCTTCAGGAATCAATAATCACTTTATGAAATGGCTTCAGTCAAAGAAGAAATCAAAACTGAAATTAGAGGTTATATAAAGTAAGATACAAACAACAATAACCCACACAAAAAGGTATGTGATATAGCCAAGTATATATTTTAGGAAAAAAAGAGATTGAAATGTTTTTGTATTTGAACAACCAATAACTAAATGAAGAAATCAAAGCAAGAACTATAAAAATAAATAAATAAATAAATAAATAAACCAAAGAAAGCACAAGGAGGGAAGGAATAAAGGTAAAATTTAAAATTAGGCAATTAGAAAATAGAACAGAACACAGAACTTATAAATATATCCATGAATTTGGTATTGAAAGGCAATAAAAATGACATGCAAATGGAAAGCTTAATTTAAATATCTGAATAGCCTTCTCACAACAGTTTTTTTTACCTATAAAATATCGAGAAGTAATGGAATCACTCTCAAAATATATAGGAAAGAATATTACAAGGTTTTACTTAAAAATAACATTCTAGAAAACCTAAATATGTGAGAGACAAGTCTCAGTATTTGAAAATATATCAGTTCTTTTCAGATCAATAAGTGAATTAAATATGCAGATGCCCTCAACTCATGTGGGTTATGTGCCAGTAATCCCTGATAAGATGAAAATACTATTAAGTTGAAAATGTACCGAATACAGTAGTTTACTGAACATACGATCATGGCCTATGTTAAATGTGCTCAAAACACCAGCATTAGCCTATGGTTGTGCAAAGCCTATGTTATAATAAAGTGTTGAACATCTCATGTAATTTACTGAATACGATAGCTTGGAGACACAGAGTTGTGTCTCCTTGGGATTGATGGCTGGAATCCGGGCTGGCTTCTGTGGCCCAGTATTTCTAGAGAGTGTCATACAGGGGGAAAGAACAAAATTCAAAATCTGACTGTGTAGCACTTCTGTACCATGACAAAGACACAAAATAGTAAGTCCAACCATTTTAAGTCAGGGACCATCTGTCATTTTAGTCACCAGATTAACAGACTTCGGGAGCCTGAGAGTGGCAGGTTTTAACAGGTGGGCATGAAACTCTTCTGAGAAAACAAACACATGAGACTAACAAAGGGAGTTCTAAAAAACAGAATAAAGAGCGAAGTTGGGTAAAAAGTGAGAATTCTCCACAGAGGGCTACAGAAATCAAGTAGCAAAGGGACAGGGAGGGAGTCATTGTCCTGGCCACTCTGCCCTGTGTTCATCATTTGTCCTGACAGTGGACCTGGCCAGACCAATGCCCAACCCGTCACCCCACAGCAACGCTTTGACCACGCACTGGTCCTGCATCAGAGGAGGTAGCCTCTACTCCCTGGCCCTAACTCCCCTGAACTTTTACACCAAGGACCTGCAATGTGGTGCAGGCATTAGAGTCCCACTGCTTCATGGTAAGATGCTGCCACTCTTGCTCTGGGGCTGAAGGGAAGGAAGATAATTATAAAGTCAGCAGACCCAGAGCAATAAAAGATGGTATGACCCTTGCCCAGCCAGCGGACTTAAAGGACAAAGAGATGAACATTGACACCAAACCTACTTGAAGAGACTAGAACAACACCACCATGCTGTGGTGCTGGTGTGATCTTTGGCCAACAAAAGTTGGCAATGGTGAGTCCAGTGGGCATCTGTGGGATGGAGGTCATCCACGCTGAGACTGTGGAACTTGAGGCACAACCCTCAACAATGGAAGAGGAGACGAGGTTGAAGGAGTAGCTTAGGTTACAAACGAAGACCAAAAATGTGGGCAACATCGCTGATGCCGTGGGAGAAGGCTGGAGTGTCCTCATGGTCAGCATGGAAAATGACTAATGAAAATGACTAGAGAAAAGACTAATGACCAATGAAAAGGTGAAACTCAAGGAACACCTTCAATCCATATAGAACAGTCACAATGAATGGTCTGAGTGTGAATGGCAGGATGTTTGCAATAAAAACAAGTGGTCCACTCTTCTATCCCCAGAATTTCTTACCCAAGCTCCACTGAAAGTCCATGTTCTAACCTCTTATTGATCTGAACCTCGGAATGGGCCCATGCATGTCCCTTTGCCAGTAGGGTGGGTTGGGAATGGAGCACCACATAGGCTTAGATGAGGGCCTCCTGCCACCCCAAAGGACCCCCCCCCAAACACATGAGCCCCAAGGAAATTCAGGGGTGCTTTGGTAGGCAGACGAGAGAGATGTGAGGTCTAGGAGGAAATGCCCATCAGAATTAGCTCCATACTGAAGGAGAAATCCACAGCTGTGACCTGGAGCACAGGTACAAACTGTCTTCCACTGGAGTTCATGCAAAAGCTAAGAGTGTCTGGACCGCATTGCCCTGATGTCACCAGCACGCCAGCCCCACCCCTACAGACAGCTCCTTGCCCCACAGCCCTCGCCAATGGACACCCATGTGAATGGTGACCGGGGCCCCCTTCCACCTTTTCCCGCTTCTGCTGGGACAACTGTGCTGAGGAAGCCCAAGGAAAAAGCAGCCCCTGCTGCAGTCCAGACAAAGGAAGTGCGGTCCCAAGCCACATCCAGGGCCTGTTTCTGAGCATCTTGCCAAAGTCGCATTCTTCTGCAGCCCGGCGCCCAGGCAGCTAGGGGTAAGGCTCATTCGGGAAGAGACAGAACACGTTCTCACCCCAGAAGGTGGCAGAGGATGCCTCAACCTGCAGCCAAACATTGGCGGGGAGGTGCTCCATCTGAATAGCTTAATTGATGAATTTTCATCAAACCGGCATTCAGATGAATAGGATTTTATTGGAACAGATCGAATGTTCAAGGGAGCTGGGTACATACACAGTGTCACTTGGAACAGAACCTGCCAGCCAGTCGGTAAATAACAGGAGGCAGGTGTTCCTATGTGACCTCACACATACCTCTGAGAGCAGCTGTCGCCCTGCACGGCTTTATCGGGTAACAAGTCTATCCTCCCCCGGCCTTTGACATCCCACAAGGTAAAGGGCCACGTCCTTCTCCGTGTCCTGGAGTTCACTGGTGCCCAGGGAAGAGCACGTGGGCCAGAAGGTGCTTGGTAAATGTGTGTGGAAGGGAGGGATGAAGGGTGGGAATGAGGGAGAGTGGGAAGGAGGGGAGACAGGGAGGAAGAAGAAGAGAGAGGAGGAGAGCCAGGCGGTCTCAAGAAGGGACCACGCTTCCTGGAGCCTCATCTCCTCGCCTGAAATGGGACACTCATGTGGCTTTCCCTACAGCGTTGCTACGGGAATGAGCCAGGGAAAGATCTGATGCCAGGCTCCAGGTGAAGACACAGAGGCTCTGTCAGAAGGGAAGAAACGAGTGTTGTCGTCGTCTGGAAAGTTACCCCCATTCCTTCCCTGCGCGGTGTCCCAGGGCTGCTACTTCCAGAACAGTGTGGAGCGGGACAGACGCTGGTGTGGACGGTGGGATGGGCCCACTGTTGCTGTGGCTGTGCTCCTGGTGGCCTGTTCTGTGGGTTTCTTCCTCTGGCCTCTTCATCCTCCTTGTCACCACAGATGGATTATTCTCCCTAGGATGGAATAAGAATAATGTGGAATTCCTGTTACATGTTATATATTTTTTTAAAAAATCCATTCCTCTCATTTTCTTCAATTAAGCCTCATAATTATGAGCAAAATACTCTACTTTATTAAAATATATTTTAACTGATAGAAAGATAGAAGTTACATATATTCATGGGGTACTGCATAACATATTACTTTGACCTCCATTTTATAGATGAGTAAACACAAAGTTCAGGAGTTGTGTATCTAAAGCTACCATACAGGGAGTTGGTTTTTCGTCTTTTTGTTTTTTTGTTTTTCTGAACCTATTAAAACAAATCTAGATTTATTTTTCTTTAAACAATTGCTAAAAGTGGAATCAAAGATAAATAGAAGGCACAACAGTTTTGCTCTGGTTGTTATTTGGATTTGGGGGATTAGTATTTTTTTCTTTTCTTTTAACAAATACAAATGAAAAATTCTACCTTAAAAAAACCTTAGAGTTCAAGAAAAGCCTATCAATTGTATTCTGGACATTCAAAAACCTATCTTACAATTTAAATTTCAATGGTTAAAAACAGTAGGTTTTAGAACTGTTTTGTGTCAATATCAAAAAAAAAGTTCTATTAACACCTTTCATTCTGTTTTTAACCATATCGTGAGAATCAAGTTTTTCAAATTTTCCATATGACCTTTTTTTTTTTTGAGACAGTTTCACTATGCAGTTCAAGTTGACCTTGAACTCACTTTGTAGCCCAGGCTGGCCTTGAACTCACAGCAATCCTCCTGCCTCAGCCTCCCAAGTGCTAGGATTACAGGCAGGCACCACCACACTTGGCATATGATCATTTTTTAAAATCAGAAAATAGTTATGACTCTCAAAGTAGAAATGATTTGAATTTTTTTCTGCCTCCAAAATGTTTATCAAGGGCCAAGCATTTGGCTCAATGGCTCAAGCGCTTGTCTAGTAAGCACAAGGTCATAAGTTTGATCCCTGGTACCAAAAAAAAAAAATGCTTATCAAATCCTATACTTTTCACAGGCTTTTGAAACATGTTAAAAATAAGTAAGAAATATTCCTATGAATGAAACATACCAAATGTCAGTAATAAGTGACACGTTCCTTTGGGGAAATGGCTGTTTAAAAAAAAAAAATCCAGCCTGTGTATGCAAAGTAAGCAAGGAAATTCAGTCTTTTTTTTTCTTCTTTAAAAATCCATTACTCCTAAAATATCATTCCACAAAATTGGAAGTAAAGGGCTGAAAGGCCAAGAGAAAGAGGAGAAAGGGAGGGATCACACACCATTAACACAAAAGAAGCAAAACTGTACAAACTGAAGCAGTTTCTAACAGATGGGGGTCGCCTCCCAGACCCGGAAGGAGGGCTGAAGGAAGTCTTCGTTCTGCAGGGGCTGGGGGTATAGCCTGGGCGGAGACCCGGGAGGGCGGTTCAATGCCTGGGAGCAAGGCCCCTTCCTACTCCGAAGCCGGGCTTCTGCACTGTTCCTCCACAGGGAGGGCCGCTCAGGCCACCACCCAGCCCACCCCGAGGGCCTCTAGGTCCCCACAGGTGGTGGTCCCCAGGGTCCCCTTCCTTGGCAGTGGGGGTCTTCTCTTCCACATTCAGACAGACTTCACCTCTGAACATGATGGACCTGTTGCCGAGGAGTTCTGCACAGGCTCAGCATCACCGAACACCACAAAACCAAAGCTGGGTCCCTTCCCACCACTGTTTATGCACAGCTCCACCACATCCCCATAATTTTGAAAGAAACCTCCAAGTTCTGATCTGTGTACCTCATGAGGCAGGTTACCAATGCAGACTGGTAGCTGTCTGAATGTCTCACAGCTCTCTGGGGTTCAGCATCACCTCACTCCCCAGCCTCACAGATCCGTCTGGGTCCCCACTGGGGAGGAATATTTATTCGCTGTTTGTACATGGTTTGATCCCTCTGAGGCCTCTGCAGTGGAATCTGAGAGTCAGGTTTACACTCTGCACGGGGCTGTGACCCTGGTGCTTTCACAGTGTGAGGCAGTACCCCAGTCACAGGAGCAGCTCCGTTAAGAGTGAGGTTCTAACTGGTCACAGATGCCCAAGGAAACGTCCTCCAGTTTCCTGCACTGTCTGAGCTATGTCTGCAGGTGCTGGAGAAGAACTCTTCTGAGCCTTCTCTGGAGCGGCTTCTTCTAAAACAGGCTTGAACTTCTTGATTTCAGATGCAGGTTCTTGATCTGGTTCTGGTTCATGATCAGACTCTGGTCCAGTAACGGGTTCCTCTAAATGTTCTACCAGGTCATTGCTGATGGTTTGATCATAGAAAGTTCCAGAATCATCAGGTACAACCTCAGGTGTCTGCTATCTTTCTTCAGGCTCCTCTTACTTCTTCCTCAGATTCCTCCTGAGGGTTGGTGACAAAGCTGCCAAAGACCTCATCTTGGTATCTGAAGATATCATCATGAACATAGAATTTATTTGCAACAGAGGCCTCAGGAGCAAGGACAGACATCTGCGTGAACCTCCACAAAGCCTGGTTGTTGTTAGCAGTCCCATGACCTGGACCACCACACCGTCACTCAGGGTAGCATCTGCATCCACCTGATGGATCTCAGTGTGGCAGTTGGTGGAGTTCTGCGACATCACTTTCCTGTGAATTTCCTTCTGTCCGTAGACTGCATCTCCAGGTTTTCCATTTGAATCCATTCCCCTGTGGACATAAGAAGAGTTCTTTGCATAGAATCCATGCAGCACGTCTGGGCCCCGTTCTGCAGTGTGTAATACTATCCCACTAATTCCCGCCCGGCCAGCAGGGAGGAGCCTTCTCCATCACCATGGCTTTGGTCAAGTCAAGCTGGGTGGCTGAGCAGGCCAGCAATAAGCTCTGCTATTTGCAGCACGGAAGGTGGCAGGAATCCCTCAAGCGGGTGCATCTGCCCATCCAGGAAGTCTTGACACTGTCTGATATTCAGTTCTGGGAGAAGACATACGAAATTTAATTCCCCAAGTTCGCTGTAAAATAATAATAACAATAACGATACCAACAACAAAGCTGAAATCAATCTCTCCAACAAAGGTCGTATTTTAGTATAACATCCACTACCCACCCAGGCTGCCTCCTGACCAAACTGGACTCTCTTACAAATAAGTTCACTTGAGAATAACATTTCAACAGTCATTTCTTTATCCAGTCCCCAGTTGTTGGCAAACAAGATTGTTTACAACTTTCCAGTTCAGGATTGTGGGGCAAACCTTTAGTTCTTTCCAGTATTCTAGGCAACACTGGGGCACTCTCCACTGCCCCCCAGAACTCCAGAGCCATACACAGCTCCAGTAGCCCATAGTCATGAACTGTGTGACAGCGCCCGGCTTCCTTCCCTTCCTGTCTCCCTCAAACCCCTTTGCCTACAATTCCCATCCTGCTTCTCTTTGCCCAAATTCTGATCATTTTTTAAAATCAGCAAGGAGCGTGCCCTTGTCCTGGAAGCCCTCTCTAGTTTCTCCTCCCTAACTCAGCTAATATTCTTTGCTCCCAGGATCTGTCAGGGTAAGTGCTAGCACCTGCCTCATCACACTGTATTGTCATTATGCGTTCATGCCTCAGTTTCCCCTAGGAAACTAACTTCCCCTGAGGGCAGGCTCCTTGTTTGATTCATCTCTGCATCTGTCTAATTAGCATCTAGTTTAGGGACTGGTGGATTCTTGGTAAGGATTTTATGACCATTCATTTATTCATTCATTCATTCATTTCTTCTGGCTGCAGGTATGTTTGTGCCAGCTTTTGCTAATGGGAGGCATGCGCTGGCAGCTAAGTATCTATTTTATGCTAAATAATATACATCGATGGCTCTGAGCTTAAGAAGTGGGTCTCTAAACTCAAGGCACCCACCAGGGGACAGGATTTATATAGGTAAAGTGTAGAGCAGAAAACTTCAAAATCGACACTGCACCCAAACCACCTCGACTGTGTGAAGGTCCAGGTTGTGGCTCAGCCAGGCTCCAGGCAGCCTGAGAGTCTGTGGTTCTAACCTTCTCCCCAGAGATGCTGATCTTCCTGCCCCACCCTACACCGGAGTGCCATCCCGAGCACTCATGGGATGGATGTGCTTCGGGCCGCAGACAAAGGCAAGGCTGGTCACATCCGCAGTGTCCACCCCCAGCCCCGACACACTCACGCTTCTGAGTTTCCTTCAGATCAACGCTGAGTTCCGTTTCCCAGGTGTATCACATAGTAAATTTTAGATTACTATCTCCAAGGAAGAATAAGCATCCTTTTCAATACACAGAAAATATCCATCATATAAATACAATGAAATTTTCTAAATCTAATTCACCTCTGGTTACATCTCTTCATCTGAAGGTTCTGAGCCTGTGTCCTATTCTGTTTTTCAAACAGGGAGATGAGCAAACGTCAGGGGTTGTTAAAGACCAGACTCATCTTTGAGATCATTAAGGGGTGCTTCTCTGTTGTTTGGTGCAGTCACACCTGTGTGCCACAGGCAGCGGCGGCCCATGGTTTGGGAGACCCTGGATGTGAGACTCCCAGAGGCCATGGTGGCAGCCCAGACATGTGCCAAGCTCCAGAGTCCTCGGCAATTTCAGAGCAGCTTTCAGGATGCAGTGACAGGAGCAGGGCTTGGGTTCTACTTGGCTTCAAAATCCCCAGACTCCAGGAATGCGAGCAGCCTAGCAGAACGCTTCCATGTTTCAATCCTGTGACAGCTGGCCCCCCACTGTGACCTAGAACACCCTCTAACTCGGGTCCAAGAATCTCACCACGTCCTGGCTCGTACACTTGCTAGGTCAGCCTTGCCCACAGGCACAGGTGGAATTCAAGGGTGTTCCGCGAGGCAGCAGAGATTTAGCTTCCTACCTTTCTCCTCTCCATCGTGGATCTGTCTGAGGAGCGTACAGCACTGGGTAAATCAGTGATGAGTATCAAGCAGTTGTTGCCACACAGCTATGAAAAGAACTACGATATTATCTGATGTTGAAAGATGGGGAATAGGGAACGGGATGAATGGATGACTCAGTCACAGATGGAGGACCAAAGATGAGCCCATTCACTTCCACCCACCACCACCGAAAGAAAAGAATGCGTGAGCACTACCATCAGCCTGGAGTGAGCCAGCGCCTCTGCCTCAGGGGCCGGTCCAAGGGTCTCCTGCTGATCCAAAGGAAGCAACATGGCAAACTCCCCATAAGCAAGGGCTCCCAGGTGCGGTGGGTGGGGTTCTTAAGTACCACTGGCACCTCACTCATCCCATGGCCATGTTTCCCAGGGCCCTGCTGCTGTGATTTGCTTGGGGACAGCAATGACCCTGACAGAGAATCAGAGTTGATCCTTAGGCTTCGCTTGGCACTGCTTGGAAATGGACTCTGTTCTGCACTGGGCTTGCCCACGGCCACTACTGCATGACCATTCCTTGGCTCCTGGAGCTCTGGAGGCACATCCTTTTGGACAGACCTCCCGAGATGTCCCTGCCCCGTGACCAGTGTCAGTGGCCACAGGCAAGGCCATGCAAACTCCCAGCAGCCTCACCCCACCTAGGATGGCACTGGGTATAACATGTGTTCCAGGGTTCCCCATAGGACCCAGCAGAAACAGACGTCACCAAATCACCTCCTGAGTGACCTCCTCCCCACCCTGCTCCTCCCTGCCTTGGCAGTTTCTCCTGGGGACATTTGCCTGGAAAATCGCTCCTAACCCAGTCCTTCTCTTAGGATTTTGCTGGGACCCTGGACACCACCGTAAGCTACTGTGAGCCTGCTCTGCTGAGATTCTGGTGCATGCACCCCACCCCCCACACCCAGGAAGTCACCAGGTCACAAAGCTGGGTTCTGTGGGGTCCCTCAGCTGTCATTGTCTCCCAGTGTTTTAAGGGTCCCTTGGAGCCAGGGAAGGTTGCCACAGCTTTGTGCATTGTCTGAAAGGTTGAGCTCACTCCTTTAGAGGAAAAGTAGGACAGTGTTTTCTTAATATTTCTCCAATATTTTTACCACACTCTGTCCTTTTTTCCCCTTGCTTTTGATTTGAGGTGAAAAGCAGACAAATGATGAGACTCAGAACACGATCCAAACCGCAGGCATTGCATTCAAAGCAAACGTCAGACCCTTCTCCTCCTTTTTGGCTGATAAATAGAAACGTCTGACCGTCCAAGATGAGCCCAAAAGGCTGCTAAGAAGAAGATGACAAGCGAATGACTGGCCCAAGCTCCCTGGGACGCGGGGGCTCCTGGGGCTGCCTGCTGATGCACGGCCGGCGGAAGCTGGCTATGAGCTTGACCAACTCAAAAATCACAAGGGAAGAAGTGCTTTCTAAACTTTTACCCAGTGAGTGGTCTCTTTCCTGACCTCCTTCTCCCTGTGAAAGCAAAATAGATTGTAGGAACTGAAGTTTGTAAGTACCCCAAAGAAATAAGAAGTTAGGCCAACATTTCTTCTTCCAAAGTTGATTGAGTTAAAATTAGGAAACCACACACTGCTTTTTGCCAACTCAACTGCCCCAGCAGCCAGACTGGTGGGTTGAATGGAAGCAGACACTGGGTGGTGGTGGTGGTGGGTGTGTGGTGATGGTGGTGGTGGTGGTGGTGGTGTGTGTGTGAGCTTTTCATCACAGTGACAAAATCCTTGAGAAGTCAACTTGAAGGAAGAAAGATTCACTTTGGCTCATGGTTTCAGAGGCGTCAGTGCATGGCCAGCCTGTTCCATTGCTGTGGGCCTGGGGTGAGGTAGAGCATCATGGGAGAAGGGTGTGTGTCTTGGTTACTTTTCTCTCGTTGCTGGGACAAAA
>RJWT010049394.1:0-11008 GCA_004365215.1 Cuniculus paca
TATTCAAGGCATGCAGTTTCCAGTACTATTGTAAGGTCTAGAGCACACAACAGCAAATAAAAAATATGCCAGGTATGGCGGCTCATACCTGTAATCTCAGCAACTGGGAATCTGAGGCAGGAGGATTATGAATTCAAAATCAGTCTGGCTACTTAGTGAGACCCTGTCTCAAATAAACCAAAAACAAACAAAATGTGTTGAAAGACAGAAATGTCCTCTGACAGGCTGAGTCTCTAGGAATGCATAGAGAGAAATGGAGAGATGTACAAGGAAGAGAAATGTCCACAGATGTAGCTAGGGAAAATTCTAGGCAGAAGGCACTGTGTATATGAGCATAGGGACAATAGCAGAAAAGGGCTTCTCTACTTTTGCTGCTATATAAGGTTCCCACAGGATCATGTCAGTAAAAATGCTAGAAAGGCTGAGGACCGTATTTTGATACTTTTCCATAAAGAGTTTGGAGTTTCTCTGGAAGGAAATAAAATGCAACATAAAATTAAATCTATATATTTTGAAGCTCTAACAATAGTTCTTAAAAAGGATTCTATACCACAATCCTGTGGAAAGTTTTTCAAAATTCAAAAGCTAGAACCAGAACATTCTGACTCAGCAGATCTGGAACGTGGCTGGGGCACATGTCACTAGGAGACTGATACACACCCATGGTTATCCACTGCCCTAAGGGATCATAACCATCACTAACAGATGTCTACTGCCAATTTGCCCAAGCAAGGAAAGCAGACACAAAAGGACACGGGCAAAGAAAGACAGATACAAATATGTATTTATATTGGTCCAAAAGACTTAAGCAATAGGAGCTCCATTTTTTATAAATGTATGTTTAAGTTATTACATAATATCACAGTGTTCAAGTAAAACCAACTTTTGGCTAATTCCATGCAAATGTAAACAATTATGCCATAATGCATTACGGTTCAAAAGCGTGCCAAAGGAAGTTCTGGTTTAAATATGATTAACACCATCCGGTTTTCTCCCAAGGAAGCATAGCTATTTGTCAAGGTCAATGTCACAGAGCATTCTTTCATTACTCCCTTAATATCTCCTGAATCATGATGCTGCTTCTCCTAGGGTGTCCCCCTTATCCATTCCCACTGTCTGAAATAGTCCAAGCTCCACCTTTAGTCATTCTCGCCAACATTCAACCCATCTTCCTTTACTACAATCACCATTCCAAAACACAGATGTGACCTGCAATTTTTCTGCTTGAAAAAGTGTTTTTCTCCAGCTTACAAAAATACTTGCTCATTCTTTAAAATCTGTAAGTCACATATCATAATGTACATACCTACTCTCCAGAGTGAAGTCATACTATCTCCATGTTATTTCCTACCAGTTTTTACCCAGCTATATTTTACAGAATTTGAACTATTTTCATGAGCATCTTCTCATGTCAACAAAACCTCTGTAAAATATCATGTTAACAGGTACATACTTCCTTATTGTACAGACCTACCAAAACCACTTAACCATTCCTTTGTTTCCAGTCTGGAGAAGTACACTGTGAAAAAATCTTTTTCCATACATTTTCATCTATACTTCATAAATTATTTTCTTATGGCACAGCACCAGGAATAAAATTACCAGATCAAAGATTATAGACATGTAAAAACAGCGCCAGGCTGCTAAACAAAACTCTACAACAGTTACATTCTGCTCAGGAAGAGTAGGTACTGGACGTAGAAGTGTTCTTGTACACACTAACAAAAGAATTTCTTCCTTATGGTGATACATTACTTTATTAACACTTAGCATCCCCTTTCATGAAAATATGAAAAGCACTACAAACAACTACATTTGAAACTTAATAAGGAAACAGTTCCTGACAGCAAAATTACTGGTAAATTTTAAAACTTTCATTTTTGCCTACTTCAGTATCTATTCTGAACAGTGCTAACCTGTGTTATTGTGAAATATAATTTGCTCTTAATCCTCATTTTCCTGGCATATAATTCTTAAAATTCTTGGAATCTCCACAGTGACACCTAGGTATTTGTTAACTATTAACCGATGGCTGGCAGCCTCTAGTAAGCTTAAATTGAAGGGCTGGTCATTAAAAAAACCAAGGCAGGATTAGCCCCACTGCCTAAATGCTGGAGAGTGGAGAGGGGGATGAAGGTTTGGCCAATGACCTATTCAATCATGCTTACATAATGTAGCCTCCAGAAAATGCCCAAAGGATGGGGTTCAGAGAGCCTCTGGATGACTGAGCATGTGGAAGTTACTGGGGAATAAGTCCCCTGAAGAAGGCATAAAGCGCCATACCCCTTCGCTCACACCTCACCTTATGAATCAATTCATCCTTCATAATGTTCTTTCCAGTAACAAACTGGGAGATGTAGTATTGCCCTGAGTTCTAAAAGCTACTTAGCAAATTAATTAACCTAAGAAGGAACAATGAGAATTCAGGTTTATACTTGGTAGATCAGAAGCACAGATTAAACAAGAGCTCAGAATGTGACCTGAAGAGGAAGAGGTAGTCTGGGTTCTCAATTGGTGGACCTAACACTGTCTCCAGGTAGAGAGTGTCAGAACCATGTTGGATCTCAAAAAAAAAAACATATATATATCTCCTGTCTCTGATCTGCATACTAGGAACCTCTTTGGGGCCTTGTCATTAAAAGAATCAGAAAGAGTAGTGGTGTTTTTTTAGCTGCTGTGATGCCTACATCTTTCTGGAATTATTCCTCATAGTCCTTGTTATTCCCATGTGGACAGCGGGGTTCTCTGATCTACCTGGAGACAGTGTTGGGTCCACTGGTTGAGGGCCCAGACTACTCTTCCTCTGCAGGTCACATTCTGAGCTCTTGTTTTATCTGTGCTTCTCATTATGTGGTCTCATCACGGCTTTCTGGTCAATGCATCCTGGACTGAGACAGGTGCCCCAGAGGTGTTTGTGTAGTCATAGCCACTTCGTACACCTTGCTTTGTTGAGATTGTCTCAGCAGTGAGTTTGTGCTATTTGTTCTTTTTTAAAAACCTTTTTGCTTGAAAAGTATATTTGAATAAATGTGAACACAAATAGCTAATGCTTGGCTTTTAGCAAATACTAGAGCTTAGCTGACTTCCTTCTGGTAAAATTATAAATGTCCTTGTTTTAACAGAATACTCTCTGAATTCAGGGATCGTGTCATTTTGTTTATGAAAAAAAGCACAGAACTATGTAATAAGTAAATGGCCAGAATGGTCATATTTGCCGTAAGCACAAGCCTTTCTGAAGTATGCTTTTAAATCATCTCAATTTCTGCATTAATACCAGAATGTGCATTTTAAATCTGTAACCAGTCATGAAAACCTTTTAAGGTCTGCTGAGACAACAGTGTTTGAAGAGTTATGTAAATATGGGGGGAGAAGAACCTTCTCCTGTTCTCCCAGTGTGCACCTCACTTCACATGTGTGGGTGCCCTCTCATCCCCAGCAATCTCTGCTGCAGCAGCTGGCATCACTCGGGTGTTCTGTGATCCAACATGGTTCTCACACTGTCTACCTGAAGACAATGTTAGGTCCACCAGTTGAGGGCCCAGACTACCTCTTCCTCTGCAGTCTGGAGTCTTGCTATGCAGTTCAGGCTGGCGTTCAACTCACTCCACTCCCTGATGGACTTTCTTGCCTAATGTTAAAAAGCTAACCATCTCCCACCTCAGCTCAGCCTTGTTTCACCTGTTTAGTAAGAGCCACTCTTCACTCCAATCTGGTCAGATTCTATTCTTCCTTCAACCGTCAACTCAAACTTGATTAACTCCCCGTGAATTCTCTCCCAAAGATCCCATATACAAAAGTGATAGCAATTTCTCTTGCATTTTGATGAACTGCATGAACATTTTCCTCTCCTATAAAGGTGAAATATCTTTAGGGTTTAGCATCATATCCACATCACTCGATACCTGGCTCAGTGCCCTGCATGCTGCAAAATTTAAAACTCGATATCTACACTAGGTATACTCAGTAACCTACACTCACCTGTGTTTTCTGCACCTGAGATAAACAATTGAGTTCTTGTTATAAAATTGTTTAATCTATTAGGTCAGCAATACACAAATATGCAACTTTTTATTCAAAAAGTATAAAGGTGTTTCTTTATTTTTAGAAGTATCTACTAAATTATTTTCTGCCCTTTTTTTAAAAAAAGTAAATTTCCAAATACAAAGTATTCACTTTATAATTCTAGATAATATGCATGCGAATTTAACAGGAAAGTTTAATCTGGCCAGTCCATCTGTACTTTATAAACCTGTCACACACAAGTAAGGGTTAGGTTATCACAAAATACATCAAGGAACATTCCAATCCACTCAGTTTACTACAGTTCACTGACAAACACTGCCTGCTTTCTCATTATAACAAAAATGTGTTTTGTTGAGACAGGGTTTCACTGTGTAGTTCAGGATACCATTGAACTCACAGCAAATCCTCCTGCCTCAGCTTCCCAACTGCTGAGATTATAGGTGTGCACCACCTGGCGTAAAAATGCGTTTTCAACAGGCATGATGTTTTGCGTTCAGAAAAATACCTGAATTTCAAGAGACACTAACAACTCTAAGAGATTCAAACATAAAACATGTTAGCTGTATGCTTTCATTTCACAAGTATTTATTAAAGGCCAGCCACATGCCAGCACTGCACTAGGCCATTTACAAACAGGGGGCAGGCTGAGATGATGAAATGCATTACAAAAGCCATGCTTGTCTGCTTTGATGCCTACTAACACCACCTCTTTAAAGATTTTCTGAAGCTAACTCCAGTTGATAAACACAGATGTAAACAAGAAGAGTACTATAGATTTTGCTTCATTACCAGGTGCATCTCCAAAACGTCCCTGCAGAAAAACTGGTTTATCAGTTGGAACTGGCAATTTTGGCTTTTATCAAAAGAAAAACAATAAAGTAAAAGAATACAGTAAATGTATAGCAAGCAGAATGACATGAGTTCCAAATGAAACAGAGGTAACATAATTATAGGCTTGGGCAACAGCAATATTAGGTTAAAAATTCTTGCAATGTTTTAAAAAGCTAACTAATGAAGGAGAAGAGGCACCATGCAAGAGTTTAATCGTATAGCTAATGATACATCGAAGAATTCAGGAAACATTTAAATTCCTCTGGGAACATAAAAACAGTAACTATGATTTTCTTAGTTTTAGTACTTTCAAATATAAAGTAGTAAATGACTAGCATAATCATGTTCCTACAGAAAGCTCTGGCTTATCATTTCTTCAAACATTTCAAATATATATACAAGTATTATTTCAAATATATAAGTACACACACAGGTAAGCCTACCTGTAAAGTTAACAATTCTTACCTTTAGTCATATCTGCTTCAGATCTTTTTATTTTTTATTTAAAATAAAACAACTTTATTAAACCAAAAATTTTCATACCACAGAATTTACAAACCTAAAATAAGAGACTCAATAGATTTTAGCATATTGACAGAGTTGTACAACTACTATATAACCACAATCAAACTAAGGTCATTTTGGTTTTCCCAAATCAAAATACTCTACCTACTGACTGTCATCTCCCAATCTCTCCCCACTAAATCTAGGTAACCACTGAACTACTCTATTTTCAAAATCTTCTAAAAGAAGGACTAACACATTATAGAAGCCCCCAATCTTTTTCTCCCTTAGTCAACAGGCTATCTAGAAGTTAAGATTCTCTTTCCTGTGTATGTTCTTATAATTTTACTATACAACTTGTACCAGTAAATGTTACACTGTATCATACTCTGTCACTCCACATTTTCTTCTAGTCAATCTTTTAGGATTTATTCACATTGAGAGCGGCAATGAGATAGCTCATTTCAACCATCATGTAGTACTGCACCTATATACTGAGCTCTTTTCTCAACAAATGTTCTGGGTATATCACCTTCCATTACCACAAACATGCTAAAATTTTCACACCCTTCTTTTTCCTTACATACTTGTTTAATGAAAGTTTCCCAAAGGTAGTCTTTGCTGAGCTACACTTGCCAACCCACGGAGAAAGCATTTCTATAAAAATCAGAGAAAGCATTTTTATTAAAAAAAATGAAATAAATTTAAAAAATACCCAAGTATGCTTCATGCAGTAAGAATATTGCATCTTGAAACACATTTCAGTTGTACACAGATGTGTGCATGCCCTGGATCACAAAAATAACATATGGAAGATTCTGCTTAAGGATACATATCTAGACATCAAAGCCCTACAGAGCAGGTCATGTATATCCTCAATTCTGCAAATTTAGGCATGCAGTCTCCACCTAGAATGTTTCAGTGAACTGTGCAGTAGGGCTCTAGTTTTAGTTTACTCCCTATGCCCAACCAATTCTCCCAGCAAGTATTCCTTTCAGATTAGACACACTGAACTTATAGATTTTTAAAAAGATATTAAATCTACACTGTATTAAATAGTCCATCCCTCTACACATATTCAGAGGTGATTTCACATCTTTCGATAATACTTGGCAATTTTCTTCATAAATGTCATGCACAACGCTTGCCAGATTTATTTCTACTTCATAATCACTATTTTTACTCACTAATAATTTTAACACACTCTAATTACCCAGTGACTATACCCCTCATTTATTATTTGGATAAGGGTTGCTTAAGTTTCAGCCATCACTTTCCATTTTGGAACATTTATAATTCCAAACTGAACTCCAAACTGTTAGTTAAAATACATTCTGCAATTTATTCCTTTTTTATTTCATAAATTTATTACACTAAGCTAGTATTCAAAGTGAATCAAACATTTTCCCTGCCACAAAAAGTTTCAAATGTTTGTTCGTGAAATCAAAGAAGCTTTTTGTAAGAAAAAGGCCTGATCTCAAAACATGAGTTTAAACATAAAGGTTGTTAAAACATTAAATCAACTAATTCCCTTTCCCTCCTGAAGTTGCATGAATCATGTTAATAAAAGTTAAATTTATCTAGAACATTGTCACCATCCAAAACCTGTCAATAAAATATGGTTTCCTTTTCTATCAAAGCTGTGCTTAGGTATTTAAGATTCATTTTACTAAAGACTAGCAACTACTTACACTGGAGAATCATGATGGTCACAAACCCTGAAGTAATCGACAGCAAGCTGCTATCCAGCAGTCAGGATTTTCTGAACTCTAGTAACTTTCTATTTTAGATGCACACAGGAAACCGCGAGTTGCTCCTCAATGTGGGTATGTAGTGAAAGAAAGGTGCAGGCTCCCAAGCATCAGCCAGCCTCTCTTGCACAGAGAGGACAGTCACCATGTTCAATGGGAGCATCCTGAACTTTCCCGACTTGGTGAAAACCTACCCAGCTGTGTTTACATTATAATTATCGACAGGAGTTTATTTATAAAATGTAATAGGCTATCTCTAGAAAACCAGCACTTTTAAAGACTATAGAGAAAACAGGAAATAAATTCAGTAAAAATATTTACCAAAAATACCTTGCACTAATTTCTTACAAAATCTGTTAGAAACATACATCTAAAAAAAAAAAAGGAAAGTTGAGGTTCTAGACCTGGCTGTCATGTAAGGTAGCTACTAGTGATATACGGCTATCCAAATTTAAACTAATAACAAACTTTAAAATTCAGCACATCAATTTAAGCACCATTTCAAAGGCTTAATACATAGCAAATGGTTTTCATATTACAGAACAGGTATCTGGGGGACAATGCTGTTATGTGGTTAAAAAGTTGTGACTGTGGTAATAAAATTATCTTCACAATATAGCTCACTGCTACCCCAAGTACAGTTAAGTTGAGTCTAAGGATCTACGGATCCTCAAATCATGTTTAAAAAAATGTCGAAATATTAAATTTCATTTTAGTCATGCATGATGGCACACATCTATAATCCCAGCTACTGGGGAGGCTGAGACAGATGGGGGTTACTTCAGCCCACAAGTTTGAGATCAACCTGTGCAATGTAGCAAGAACCCTGCCTCTGAATAAATAAATCGATTTTTCAGTAAAATAGATATAAAATCATATTCTTGAAGCATTTAGGAAACTATCACACTTAGACACTTCCCAACAAAATGGGAGAAAAATATTTTGCGCCAATTTTGAAAAACCACTGCATGTGTGTTTAAGAAACAAAATTTTTCTTTAAAAAGATATCCAAGCCGTTAGTTCCAAAGACTAACGTTTAAAAAAGGAAGCTGTTTTTTTCTTCACCTTAAAGTTAAATCAAAACAATATACTGATTGAGATATAAAGGATAGGAAAGTAGTGATTTCTTTCATCTATTCAGCAGCAAATCATTTCTTGTGTGTGGTTTCCGCTAACCCTTCTGCATTAGATTACTGGGAACATTTTAGCAGAGGGAATTGGGACTACCCACCATGTCTGCTCCTTTTTCCCCTAAAATCAAAGACATTTAATTTCCAAAATGAATTACTGAAAGCAAATAAAGATCTTTTACAACTTGGTAATAAAAAAGGCAAATGGGACAATTTAAAAATGAGTATAGGATCTGAATAGATTTTTCTCTGTAGAAGATACACGATGGCCAATAAGCACATAAAAAGACATCAACATCAGCCTTCAGAGAAACACAAATCAAAAGAACACTGAGACGCCACAGTACATCCAGTACGATAGCTACAAGAAAAAACATCAAGTAGTGTCGAGTGAGAGAAGAGAAACCCTTACACCAAAGGTGGGAATGCAGGTGGCAGTCCCACCAGAAAGGTCAAGTGTAAGAGTGACAATGTGACCCAGCAGTCCTACTGTTACATCTCCACCCAGTAGAAATAAAAACATACGACCATCTAAAAATTTGTACATAGTCACATCATCCATAACAGACAAAAAGTGGAAACCACCCCCAAATGTCTATCAGCTGGTGAATGGATAAAACAAAAATGTGATACATTCACAAAATGTACAATTACTCAACAATAAGACATAATCAGTAAGTTATATTAACATCATATCCACATGCTATTTTTATTATCTCTAACCTATTGACTCAGGAAGATTTTAATAACAAAAATATGAACGATGGTTAACACCAACATTGTAAACTGATACAGGAAAAGTGATACAAAGAAGGAATAAAGTTCCCTAATAGTGGCAAAATTACTACTTAAAATGTAACCTTTGTCTCTGAATTTAGATCTCGAGTAACTTAGAAAATTTCCACTTAAAACTGTTACAGGCAATGGAGTACTACTCTCCCATAAAGAAGGATAAAGTGAAGTCACTTGTAGGAAAATGGATGCACCTGGAGACCATATATTAAGTGAAATAAATCAGACACAGATGCGAACATAAGGTAAGGCGTCTCTTTCTCAAAAAGAGAAGAGGATCAAGAGATGGAGGGAGAGGAAGAGGGGAAGAAGATGAAAAAAGGAATTAAGATGCGTTATATACCTGCACCACCTCCCTAAAAGGAATGTGAACATTATGTATTGTAAATTTGTACTACTATAAATTTTTTAAAAACTATGTAAGCACACCAACTATGAAATTATCACTGATCAGAAATGTTTTAATACAAATCTCTAAAATTCTAGTCACTAAAGGGACCACAAAAAGCAAGTTCATTAGGTACATCGTAATGGGTCCAAAGTGAAAATATATACAAAGATGACATTAAGACATCTCTTTTTTAAACTTTGTAGTAAAAAATTATACATGTAAAGGGGTCCATGGTTATAGCTCAGTGGCATAAATACCTGCCTGGCAAGCACAAGGTCCTGAGTTTGATTCCTGGTACCCTCCCCAAAATCACACATGTAAGGTCTTACATCATTTTAATGTAGAAACAGTTTATAGAGCAGTATTTCATATTCTGCTGTATTAACTACTGCTCACAAACATGTGGTCTCTCCTGCTTTTTCAGTGTAGGACTGAAGCTGAAATAGTAATGGTACAAACACCAGCAATCATTTAAAACCCTGACCCAAACGAGCAAGAGAACTGCAATGAGTTTGGCTCAACAGACATGAAAACAAAATCACCTAAAATTTTGAAGGAACACTGCTGTTTTAAAGGGCCACCCTTTCTGTGCTAATTAAAAAAAAAAACTAGCTATTTCATCTTTATCAAATCAAATATACAGCCTTAATCTTTGTATTTCTCCTTCCTTTTCTCCCTACTCCCCCTACACACAGATGGAGAGGGAACATGGGATTAAATTTGGGGTCAGGTAATATGGTACAGAGTAGGAATACATCCTGGTTAGACTGAACTGTTGCACAGTACTGAGGCTAAAAGCTGAGCAATCTCAAACACAACACACAAAGGACAAAAAGGTTTGAATATACTTTCAGGAAAGAACGTTTACTGAAGCATCACTGCCTTCACCTATGGGTAAGAGGGCAACTATAAACGAAGAGGTGAAGCAGAGTTGCTGCATGCTGTATGGACCCAGTCAAGGAAACAAGACAGGTTCTGCACAACAGCTTTTACTTAAAAATGAAGATGACTTAGTGAGACGGGGATGTAGGACTGAACTGGATGCAGTTAAGAGTCTTTCTGGCAGTGGAGAAGATGTTCCTTAAAGGGAAAATCAGGTAACCTTCCACCTTACAGCACTAAGGAATGAGCAAGGCTATCAGCTGGACACTGTGTTGCTCAGCTTGAGCAAACCAAGAGTACAGTAATATCTGAGGACGGGAGGTGCCCAGACTGCTGACCAAGTAAGGGACAAAGGTACAAATGAGACTATGAACAGCTAACAGAGATGGACACTAGAGTACTTCAGGTGGAGAGAGCAAAAACTAGAGTGAAGATCTGGCAGACAACTGTACCTGTCCACCTGGGCAGCAGCACAGCCTACAGAAAACACAAGCTCAGCTGCAAAGATGGTGGAGACCATCACTGCCAGGCTCCAAAAGGCAGAGCAGCAAGTCAGCAGTCAGCCAAGAAGGACACGGTAGAGCCACACATGTGCTTTAGAAGGGTGACTCTGTACACTTCAGCATGCTGAATGGAGCAACAGGGGAAGATAGTAAGATCTTCTTAGAGTGGTTTCTTTTAAAGGTACACCAAAACAGACATTC
>RJWT010049395.1:0-11010 GCA_004365215.1 Cuniculus paca
AAATATTGAATATGAGAGCAATTAATGGATGAAGTAATAGAATGAGATTTGAGGCTTTTAAAATAGAACTATATTGACTCAGGTCACAGTTTTCTCTGCTAGTAATAAGGACTATAATTTTGCTTATTTTTCCTGTATTATGATTTTCACCATCTTGCATCCTCTCAAATTCCTACAAGAACATAATTCTCATTTTGTCAATTAGGCAACATGGATCTGTAGATTAATTGCTTTTTATATTTTTCCTGAAGATTATAGAACTCATGCATGAATTATCATTTAAACACTGATGACTATGACTTCAAAACATGTCATAATGCCTATTCTGTACTGCTTCAGGAATTATGAGAATAGAGTAACTAGTATGGGAAAAGGCTTATATTTCTCTAATTATGAAACATAGTATTATATTAGCTTAATCTTTTGAAAATTGAAATGTGCAAGACATAATAAACTTCTCTAATTCCCAAACTCATCATCTCAACACAAATTATCCCAGCACTCTGGAGGCTGAGCAGGAGAATCACCACAAGTTTGAGGCCAGGCTGGGTTACATAGAGAGTTCAAAGCTAGCCTAAACTACATAGTGAGACCCTTTCTCAAAAAATGTGGAACTGTATAAATGCATCTATTGTGGAAGCATATAATAACTTCTAAAGTAACATACTTTAATTTAAAATAATACATCCTTGTGTTTTCAAAATGTATCACTGTGGGATACACTTTTAAATTCCATTTTCCCAACAATGCATCATAGACAGTATTGTGCTATATTTTCTTTTATAATCTTTGAATAATTAAAGCAGCTTTCATTCTATTTGTTCTATCCGACATCTACCTTTCTTTTTTTTTTCCCTCTAGATATGGCTCCAGGTCTCCTCACTGTTCTTATTTGACGTGCTGGAACACACCAACTTTACCCATATCCCTTCAGTAATAAGCTGCCAGGCACAAATATTCCAGGTTGTTAGGCTTAGGGCTGCAATTACATTACCAGAATTTCAGATTTTTTTGTAAGATAAAGTTGAGCACAGGATGGAGTGCCTATTTAAGTATGTTATTGTTATTCATAAATAATAATGGTACTGATCTGGGCACAAAAACTCACGAATTTCTAACTTTATTCTGGAAATGGAAGCCCAGCCAAGAACAGGATTTGCATCTTGCCTGTAATGTTTCTACACAAAATCAAGTGAGAAATCTGGACATCTATGGCCAAGGTACATTAAGGAAAACAGAAAATCTCTTTGGCCTTCCCCCCATCCCTGTGTCTCATATGCATACTCCTTGGAGCTCAGACTTTTAAAAATATTTGTGCACCTTTTTGTCGTAGAAGGCATGAGATGGAAGGGGTTACTGTCACATTAGTTCCATGTCCCTGAGTGTCACTTGCTAGTGACACAGGCCTCACTGAGAAGACACATTTTAGCCGATAATTCCTAGAATTGTAAGGTGTTACACACAGGCTCTCGCTAATCCAATAAGAAGGGGGTTCCACCACCAGGCAAAATTGTTAATTGTGTTATAAACCTATGAACTGATTGTCTTTCCCTTTGTTTCCTTACCCTTGCTACTTTTGTTATTTATCCACCTCTTGTATTTATATTTTTCTTTGGCACCTTGAGATTCTCGTTGGAGTCTTTCATGTGCCCTTGCTTAAATAAGATTCTGTCCTCCTTATTTTGCCTGTGAGACAGCAGACCTAGTGTTAAGTGTGTATTCTTTGGAACTGAGCTCTTTCAGTTTGAATGTGAGGGACTAGCTATTTAACTTTGAATATATGTGTAATCTTTGTGAGCCCCAGTTTATTAATCCGTAAAAGAGGAAAATTATACTCTTTTGATCACATGTTTAAAAATTACATATAATACTTTATATACAGTATTATTATAAGTTATATTTATATAGCACCATTTAAGGAAAGATAGGTTTTTAAAACTATTTCTTATTTATTTTACAGTATTTTTTTTTGCAGCACCAGGGATTGAACTCATTACCTCACACTTGCCAGGCAGGCACTTAGGCCAGTGAGCCAAATCCCCAGCCCTTATCTTTTTGAGACAGGGTCTCACTACGCTGCTCAGGCTAGCCTTGAGCTCACTTTGTAGCCCAGGCTGGTCTCGAACTCGCAATGATCCTCCTGTCTCAGCCTCCCGAGTACTGGGATTACAGGCGTGAGCCACCACGCTCAGCTTTCTTATTTATTTTAGAAAGGAAAATTGGGTCGTTTTAAAGAATGAAAAATACTAAATTTTAGGATACAATGGTTGTTATTTATTTTCCTAACAGAATCTAATAAATTTTCACATTAAAAATATATGTAGTTTTAATAATGGCATCAATCAATAGAGAATAAAATTATATCAGCATTATCTCACTGAGTGATGAGTGCTAAGATAAAATTAGTCTCGTTAGGTTCTGAGATTTATTAAATGTTTTGTCACAGTGTTTTATAGTATCTTGCTACCATAAAACAATGCATCCAGAGATTCTTAGAATCGCCATCACAGATAACACTATTTTGTCTTTTCAGTCTTTCTTTAAGAAGAATAAACACAGGTAGTGCATATTTCTAATAATAGCTGAAACTTTATGTTCCATAAGGATGACTGTCTTTCTTCAAACTCATTTTCTTTCTCAGGAGTTCAGTCACAAATTTCCTGGTAATTACAAGGCCTAAAGTTATTGTTTTTTCTTTTTCATTTTTAATCTGAAAATCCTTGAATATAATAGCATTATAACCAACTCTTTCTCCAATTTTCCTTGGTCAGCAATAGGCCTACTTAGTCTCTAAAGAGTAAGGCAGTAAAATGTCCCACTTTCTTCTGCTGTAAGGCAGTGTAGATCTGTCTTCTTCTTTCTCTTAGAATCAAAATAGTTAATTCTTACTTGCTTTCTCTGGGGAAAATTAACAATCTACCTAGGCTGTTAGAATCCCAGAGAGTTCCAGATTATCCAGATATCCATATTTACCAAATCCTTAAGAACCTAACATGCCCTGTATTTCTATTTTTACCCAATATCTTTAGATTATATTGCTTTCTAGAAAAGAGAAATACCTAGAGTTAATCTCAGCTATCTCCCCTTTTTATCTAAAGGGCATATTTCTGCCAAGAATCCTAGAAAATTCATCAAAGTATAGTGTCTTACCTAGGACATTATACAAAGGAGGTACATCACTTACTCCTGGTGCATTACAAATAAGATGCTAAAAATATTCCAGGTCTGTAATCAAGAGTAATTAGGACAATTTTAAGGCTGTCTTGGCTACTGCAAAGAATAGCTCAAGGTTTCTGAAAGTATCATACTGCTAGGGGACTTAATCTAGTTTGTCTATAATCTAATCTTTTCCCTGGAAGCCTAAACATTAACACAGTTCTTTGTGATTTAAAATGAACTCATCAACAACTTCCGATTTGGGCATAAATCTTCCCACCATTTTATGCGTGATGCATTTGTATGAGTCTTTAAAGTTCCCATTATACAGAATTATATAAACAACATATAGCCCCTCTTTGATGCAGTTAGTAGGGAAGACTTGCTTATCTATCTGGAGGAGAGACAGGCATAGCAGCTATTCTCTGTTGTTTTAGTTTAACATTTAGAAAAATGAATGTTTTCATTCTGTAAAATCTTTTTGTCACTGAAAATGCAGAAGTTTCTTTGTAGAAATGCTTGCTTCATACTATAAAGTCCTATTACTTTCTCTTTTATGCACTTTAATTTATTGTTGTAATACCTTACTCCATAGTACTTTTTTTTTTCCCCATTGCCTGAAGAAGCAGGACCAGTAATTCACCGACCTCTATTCACAAGCTACATCTCTCAGATTTATTAAAATCTTTTGGAGAAAAGCTGGATTATATTTTTAGTGATACCCCCTATCTCAAGATCAAAAGAAGAAAATATTAGAAAGGGCACATGGTTTTCAGCTAGCCATTAAGATATTGACTTTTTCTACAAGAAATATTTACCCAAACAATAGAACTCATAGCCCTTCCCAGAGCTTGTCAACCAGGTAGAGAACAGAGGGTTAATATTTACACTGATAGTAGAAATGTTTTGGGGTAGTCCATATTTGAGGGATATATTGGAGATGATAAAGATTTCTTCATTTCACCTCTAAGACTGAGCAGTAATGCAAGGATAATTGAGATTCTCTGATTTGTTGTGACATGTGGGTATTTTAAAGGTAAAACATATACAAAAAGAGGCAAGAGAGGATCTAATAAAAAATTCTCTGGCTGAAAATTATATTGTACAGCCAGATCTACCTTCATTATGGTCAGACTTCTCATGAAACCCTGAGAGTTTTACCGAGGCTTCACTCCCAGTTTTCAATGAGCCTATTACATAATTTCAGCAATTGAATAAGAAAATGAATTCTGTGGGAAATATACTTACAAATTTCATAAGAGTAACCTCTTGAGTTCTCAGGAAGGCTACTTCGTATCACAAGAAGAACTCATATGAAATGTTGCAAGAATTTTACTTGAAATTAGTCACTCATGGAAGGACAAATTGACTAATAAAACTAAGGAAAATTTAATCAAAATTGCTCAGTGAATGTCCTGAGTATATCACATATGATCCCAGTACAATCCCGGTAAAACTGCAAAGATGCACAGAGGCAAGATTTCATACCCCAGGGCCTACAATGACACCTGCAAATGACCATTATATACTACCACCTGGCAGTGGCTTTTGGAAATCTTGTAGTCATTGCCTATTTTTTGACTGAATTGATGGCTTATTTGACAGGGAATTGTGTTTTCAGCAGTAGTGAAAATCATCATTGCTTGACTGCATTCTTAACACTGATCTCTAGTAACAGAGGTACCCAATTATTTGAGGTTATTTTTGAAGCATTTTGCAAATTCTTTGGCATTTATACCTGATTCATTATATGAATGTCTGTATCACCTCCAATTCACAGGAAAGTTAGAAAGAACAAATGAAATTGTGAAATTTAAGAAAGCTATTAGAGATCTTATTATTTTTGCGCTCTAAGATATTGTCATTGCTTTGGATGACAATATTTTCAACTCCTGCGGGGTTTGAGACATTCTATGCATAATTACAAGAATATCATCTTTACTTTTGTACTCCTAGTTACTGCATTAAAACATGGCTAACTATCGAAAAGTGCTCATAAAATTCACCCTTTTTTTTTTCAGTAGCTTTCAAAGTACACTGGGTGACATAAAAAAGAGTTGAGGTTTCAGAAGTTGACATCAAAGGAAGATATTTACAACAACAAGATACTATCCATAAATCTAGTTCAGTAGTAAAACTTCAAAAGTTTGGGCCATGGATTTATCTCTCTGAATTAACCACTTCACAGTTTTCCCTTATTGTCACTTGCGCAAAGCGTTTGTTTACATAGAGAATGTCCAGTCCATCTCTCAGTCAGCTGTCATGTCAACCATTCTTACATTGAGTAAATTTAACAAAATTGTTGTTTTATTTTCCTGTTGTATTATTTTATGAAAATGAATGAAAAATGCAATTTTTGATCATCCTGTATTTAAAACATTGGACTGGTAAATGATTAAAAAACAAAATAAAACAAACAAACAAATATTTAAGCCAAATTTCTGTCTGAACATCTTGGCCAGAAACATTAAGCTGGAAAAGTACATGAATTTTGAAACGCAAAAATTCTTCTGAAAGAGACAACTTCATTTCAAGGCCTCTGTACCGAATATGGTACTATGCAAAAGAGAGCTATTGCTTCAATATGGGGAGCAAGAGCACAGTTATGCTTGTGTTAAATTACAACTTTTATTCATGCCCTGATGTATTTTCTTTCTTATTTTTTAGGATCAAGATTCTCTTTAATATCTTACCTTCAAGATCCACATGCGTGATGTTGGTTTTTTGCATGTTGAATTATACTTAATATGGCTCGATACATGACTACATTTTCAGCCAAGCAAAACATACAATAAAAATGACTAGTTTGGGGTTTACACCCTTTTCTGTTTGGAAAGTATCTAGTTCCTTGTAACAAACTGAACTCCAGATAATGAAGCTCAGTCATTACACAAAAATCACAAGAAACACAGAGAGACAAGAACTGCCTGAAAACGCCTACACTCTCAAATCCAAAGGACGTTTATTTACTCTACTAAGGTGACTGTTACAGACCTCTTCTTGCTTCATGGTCACTAACTAATCATTTCATAAGGAAAGCCTGTAAGAAAGCAAGTGTTATATATTTGGAAAAGAATTTCATTTCCCAAATCTTATAACATCCAATAAATTAATATCCTTTGTCTCATAGCTACCTTGTGATCTAAGTGATTCTACAGTGTTTAGTACATGAACACTGGACAGCACTTAATCTTTGGTGATGCCATATTGGAAACTTGATTTAGTCTTTTTACCCATGCAGGATTTATCACTTTTATCACCTCACTTTTACATCAAGTGAAAGTCAAAATCTTGTGGTATATCTGATATCAAACACTACAACATTTTTAAGAAAGACTTTTATTTTTGTGTTTCAGGATTTTCTCTTAAGTTTAAATGTTGTGGTTTTTCCATTCCTGTGAGTTGAACCCAGGGCTTCATGCATACTCTTTCTTACATGCAAGTGCTTTTAGCCCCAACCTTCATCCTCAGGATTCTCATATTTTAACTAAGCTTTACTTTTTTTCTTGGAGAACCATATACATATTGAAAACAGGTACAAAGTGCAAGTAAAGGAAATTTGCTTTGGCTGTATTTTCTTTTAGTTCCTACATGCTGGTAAAAATTTGTCTCAGTTTTTGCTTGTCTGAAAATGTTTTTATTTTTCTTAACTTGTGAATACTATTTTTACCGCATTTAGAATTTTAGGTTGGCAGTTATTCCATTTCGGAACTTGAAATTTGTCATCTCCCTGTCTTATAGTTGTTTCTACAATATAATTCATTTTTCCACTGACTTCTTTTAAAAACATATTCAACTTTAATTTTCAACAATCAGAGGGTGTGTCGGTGGCTTTCAGTGTTTCCCTTTTAGCTTCCCAGCCTTCCTTACACAGTAGCTTGAATTTGAATGCGCATCACTGTTTTGAACTCAAATACTGCTCCATGCTCCCCTATCATTCTTCTCTGCATTTGTTCAGCTGTGATTTCACATGTCAGAACATTTCATCCTGTTGTGTATTTTCTCAGGGCTTTCATTTACTCATTTTTTTTTTTTGTAGCACCGGGTATCGAACTCACAACCCTGTGCTTGCCAGGCAGGTGCTTAGGCCACTGAGTTAAATCCCCAGCCATTTACTCATTTTTTTCCCTTCATGTCATTTTGCCTTATTTTTTGCTTGTAAACCATCAGTTTACTAAGCCTTTTTCTACACTTACATTTGCTGTTAAACTTTCAATAAGTTGCTTATTTTAATTACAGTATTTTGAGGTTAATAATTTCCATTTGATTCTTTTGCATGAATTGTACATAAAGGTCTCCATATTTGACTGTTCTTATCATATTGTTTAGTTAATTTGAATTCAACTTCTGTCATTTCTAATGAGGTCATTTATTATTCTATTTATATAGTCTATATCTTTATTATCTTTATTCTCTGTTAGAATGGTATTTCAATTGACAGTTTGCCATCATAAATGAATGCTGTGTATTTCCTTTTGTTGCAGGCAACTGAGTTAGACAGAAATATTATAGGCAGTTGATAGGGCTGGGCCCTCGAAGGGGCCAGTGCAGAAGATGAGACACCTTACAACTGTGGGGGAGACAGACACCTCTGCTGTGGGTCCCAGATAAAACAAATGTACCCACATACTTCCTAAGGATAAACCTCAGGGATTGATATTCTAAATAGGTCTCTATCACCCTGAGGAAGCCAGAAGTGATTAATGCTACCCCCTACAGGAAGAGTCTATGCATGCCAGCATGCTATGTAACTTGCTTCCCCATTTGTCCCTGGTATAATCAATTTTGCCTGAGCAATTAATCTTATCGGTTGACCATAGTTCTGTTCCACCTCATGCCCACCATGCCCACCTTTCCTCACTTTAGACCTGCCTCACTTTATGGTTTTACTCTACAAAAGTTCCTAGAAAAGACAGTCTTTGGCAACCCACTAGAGACCCCTTCTGTCTGTCTCTCAGACAGAAGCTTTCTTTCTGTCAAAAAATATATTCTGCTCTTAACCTCTGTTGTTCCTAAAATTCATTTTTCGATTTTAGGGAGCACAAAATTGTACTGGACATCTAGTAGGTTGGCAATTTCTTTACCCTATATCACTTTCCTCTTTCTCAGCTTCCTAAGGTGATGTCAGCTCTTCTTCACATTGATAGAAGTAATAGATTACGTTAATCCCCAAAAGATTTAAACTGACTCAACATTGGTGTGCATTTTGTAAGGCTCTGTAACACTTACAAAATGCAAACCAATCCTACATCCTAGGAGAGACTTTAACATCCTCTCCTAGAATGTAGCTCTCCGGGCATTACAAATAAGACTATTTTATAATTAATAGCAGCATCTTCTTTGCAGCATGAAGGTACTTTAAACTCTACTGTGGTTTGCACTTAGCTGTGTAACTTCTTGTTCTCTATACTTTAAGGAAAATAAATGCCAGGAAAAGATACAGTGGTGTCTCTCTTGTCTTCTGATATCTTTGAAAACTCAAATTCCAATAGCTTTTTCCTTCATAGCTCTGCAAGTTTGACAAAAGCAGTTCTAGTTTATTTGTGTTTAGCCATAGTTATTTTTCTTAATTCATGACTTCTTGCTCCATGTGAAAATTCTGCAAAAGTCTTAATTAAAGATAAAATCAGCTCAGCTGAAGTCTCCCAGATCTTGGACCCTGAATAACTGTTCTCTTCATTTATGCTGTAATATTGTGAAGTCGGAATTCTAACTTGTCCCCAAATCTGTTCCAGCTTAGTTGGAAGAAGAGGCTGAGGCCTGTGTTGATTTTGTTTCCATCTCTCAAATGGAAAAAGTCTTCCTTACAAATTGATAGGGTGTCACTTTATTTTATAAAGTCTGACGACTGCAAGGTATAAAGGGCCCAGGTGCTCTCACATCAGCATCATGTATTTGAATAACAGTTTATCTTCAGGAAGAGATTGTAAAATTATGACTAGACTAATGACTGCATCTCTAAATTATAAAATGATAATAACGCAGGTTTTTGTGCTAACCAAGTTAACTCTGTTTAAAGAAATGATTCAGTTAATGTATGTTAATGGTCCTGATATGAATGTCTTTGAGTTTCCGTTCATGGCTTTCCCAAATAAAACTATTTCAATTATAAGAAAACTTAACTTAATTATCCAAATATAATATGAGATTTTGAATCTGTTTGTTGCCATAACCTATCAAATAATAAAGTCATTTGTATATTTAAACAGACAAAGTAAATACTATCATCTAAATTTAATTGGTGTTAGCCAGGTAATTAAAAAAGTAAAAATTCAGCCACATACATAGAAAAAAGGATGAAAAGTTGAAACTCATAGCAATTTGGCAAACCACACTATGGACCAGAGAAGTAACAGAACCTATTGTGGTGCAGTGAGTGGGGGATCACAGGTGATCACTCTACTTGCCTCTGAGGGACAGAATCAAATTAATGCTGCCAGAACTACATCTTAATATCAGCTGCATTTTCCTGGGACAGCAAAGCTGGAAACACTTGGTAGTCAGCAGTTTCTCTAATAATGCAACTGACTCCTGAAAGTAAAAGAAAGAAACCTTCTGTTGGCATAAAAAGTAGAATCTCTTATCCACGATCAAGACCTTTTTGGAACTCTTGCTAAAAACACACACTGTTCTCAGAATTAGAGATCAGTTTTTCTGTGAACTTGATGGTAGTTTTGGTGAAATATATGCATCAAGAAATTTCAAAAGTATCCAATTAACTGTCCATTTTAAATGGCAAGGTGTTTTTCACACTGAGTTCTATTCGTTTATGTAGTATTTTATTGAAATGCATTTTTATAATATAAAACATGATGTACAAAACTGATTTCAGAAATTAAAAAAAAAGTATCTGTTAAGGAGTATTCACTTAACTTGTGTTAGTGGATATAACATCATAAACTTAAGTTGTTTTTGCCAAGAATCTGTGTACATAGAGATCAATCAATGTTTTTGTGTAATTCACCCAGCCTGAAGTGTCTTTTGATGCAGTGAGATAAAGGGCTGGGTCACTATGTTCAAAGGTACAGTTTATGAGGAAGAGGTGTAACTGGCTAACACAAGATGCTCACAAATGGAAGAAAAATCAAGGTGAAAAACAGGTTAGGGAAGTAGGAGACATTCACAGTGTAGCATGTTTCCAAACATATACATGTTCATAGCCTTCAGTTTGTTCTGTTCTATGAAATTTTGCTATCATTAGAATTTTTGCTCTTGTTTTACTATATACAAATGGGTTCAACATGGCCCCTGTATACTGGCTTTGTATATCATTTATTTTGTAATAAACTGGACTTAATTAACAAGCAAATTCAGTGTTTTACATATATGAAATTCTTTTAAATAAGCTATTTGTAAGCCACTTGCAGTCTGCTGGCTTTACATTCCTTGTAAAACTACACCGAGAGCTTCTAGACAGAGGTAAGATAAATTTGAACTGTGGAACGTTCCAGGTGCCACCACCCTTTGCAACTTTCTGATGTAGCTCATAGAGTCTTCTCAATCTTGCTGCTGAGTGGCATCATCTGGACACCTAAGACTCCTCTTAGATTTTCCTTCTCTCCTGGGAGTTCCTTCACCCTCTTCCTTTTCTGACAGCAGTCGCCTACTGGTTGACCACTCCTTCTGGAAGGTCTCAGGCTGTGAGGGGTCCTAGCAGGCAAACTTGTCCAAGAAGCCCTCAAAGTTCATTGTTTTCTACTGCCACCTCAGGGTCCTGTGGTTTTCCTTTTCCAGTCTCCAAATCTAACTTCCCATATTCCTTGGTACAAATACCATTCTAAAATTTGAGGTATATTTCACACTGAGTGCATGGTAGATTTTGCTAAAAAATGAGTTACTGGCATTTTTGTAAGA
>RJWT010049396.1:0-11018 GCA_004365215.1 Cuniculus paca
GATGAGGACAACCAAAAAAGAGAGAAAAATGTCGCACTGCTTTCCTTGCCTAACCCAAGGACTCAAGTGTGCGCTCGCTTCCGGAGGAGCTGGTTTCCCCGGCTTCCAGGCCACGACCTCTGTGCTCTAGGGTCCCTACGACCCCTGGACAGTGGCTCGGCTGCCCAGAGACAGGCGCAGGTGGCAGACAGCAGTCCCTGCGCTTGACCACGCCTGCTCTATCTTTGGTTCCTTTTCTGTCTTCCCCCAGCCCTCTCCTCCCTATTTAATGCCCAAGGCGGTGTCCTTCTGGCTTCTCTCCAAAGGCTGAAAATAGCTCGTTCAAAGGTTGCCCACTGCGGCCCTGCAGGCTGAATCTACAGATAGCTCAGAGCTCACAGAAATGTTCACTTGGCCCTCAGTAGTACGTTGTTATTGCTATAGCTGTTCACTGGAAGTAGTTGCCAATAACCAGAAAATGCAGGTTTCTCATAAAACTAGAAATTTCCTTTTTTTTTTTCCATAGGGCCTCACTACGTAGCCTAGGATAGCTTTGGACTCGCGAGGATCCTCCTGCCTCAGCCTCCTGAATGCTGAGATGACTGGCGTGCGCCACCATGCCTGGGTGTGCTAGTTTTTTAAAACACCAGCCTCTGGTCCTTTTCATACAATGAGAACAGTTTCATTGTCTTGTACTTGGACCTGTCTGCCAAGTCGTAGGTGTAGTCCAGAAGCATGTTATAGACGTAATGTCTCATCTTCGTACTTCCCAGCCAGACTCAGTCTTTCTGGTCTGATAGATGAGAACTGCAGGGCACAGTGGGCTTGGAGAGGGCACCTCTGGGCTCAGAGCCCACGGCTGTCTGACATCGCACTGCCTGCTGCCTTTCCTCTCTACTCCCGGCCTGCAATGGTGCAACCACAAATAACTGATCTGCCTGCCAGATGTGGCCCTGCTGATTGAAGCCACTCCCTTTTTAAGACAAACTCTTACTGTGTAGGCTGGCCTCAAACTCACAGTGATCCTCCTGTCTCAGCCTCCCGAGTGCTGGGATGACAGGTGTGTGCCATCACACCCAGCTTGACCTGTTTAATTTTTAGAGGAGATGCTGAACCCCCTGCAACTCACCTTGCCACTGGTTTGGGTGGGGTACGTGTAGCTACAGAGCAAGTCCTGAGAGCCAGCCTCCTGCCCCCCAATTATTTTCCAGTTATGCTGGGCTAGCAGGCACACACTGTGAACTAAGTGCTTTGGAGAGTCTGGAAGGGAGAACTCAGACTTGTGCCAAGTAACAAGCAAACGTAATAGTTTTTCTTAACGAGATAAGAAACACTCAGTTGACCTTTCCAAATAGGATCGTTAAGACAATGAAAAAATACCGCTGATTCTCCCCTTTAGCATGGGTTGGCTCTTGCGGTTTTCCTGTTGATCAGAAGCCCTCAACTAAACCCTTTCAGACAGCACGAAAATACCCCGCCTTGGCCACCAGGGGGAGGCGGTGAGCACTCCAGGCAAATACAGTGGGTGGTTTGGGGGAGACCTCTGCGGCGGGGTGTCCCGTCCACTTCTGAAGCACGGCGGTGTTGCTGCTCTCGCTCCCCCCGGGGGGCTGTCAAGGCTAGGACAATGTTTAGAGACCGCAGTCGCACGACCAAATGAGTGCCGCTGTCCTAGAGACCAAAAACTAATCTGGTGTTTGACAGAGTTAAGAACCATAGGGAACGAGTTTCAGGGGTTACCCAAGTTCTTTCACCCCTGCCCTTCACAGCCTGGACTTTCCTCCCAGTCTAGGGGCACATGCAGCACTGTGTCGGCCTGTGACTTTCTCTCTTTCCCGAAATAATAGTGTTTCCAAACCTGTACTCTCCTTTTGTTTGTTGTTTGTTTTTTGAGACAGGGCTTCACTATGTAGTCCACGCTGGCCTCGAACTCAGCAATCTTCCTGCCTCAGCCTCCCAAGTGCTGACACAGCCAGCTTTCCCTTTCATCTCTTTGGTCTTGTTTCCCTACTCAAAGCATCCCTCTATAAAGGCTTCCAACAGGGCCAACGTGGTGGCACACACCTGAAATCCCAGCACTCAGGAGGCTGAGACAGAAGGATTGGGAGATTGAAGCCAGTTTGGGCTACATAGTGAGACCTTGTCACAACCACTCAATCATTTAAACAGCTCCACTGATCAGCTCTCAGAAAATGTCAAATGAATAGGGGACACAGAGGTGGCAGTGAGACTTCTGGATCAAGCTGACAAGCAGCTGGGTTATTATTTCCTCTCACTCATGATCTCTTCTGTGATTCCCACCAGGAGGATAAAAGCTTCCCTTGTAGAGAAGGACTTCAAACTCTGATTCAGGCAGGATAAAAGAAGATGCCTGTCCTGATCTCTGCTTTTCATCTCTGCCCTCTTCAAATTGCAGCAAAATACAGACCGACCAGGGAGGACAGGCCACCCAGCAACTCAAGGCTTTGCCACTGCAAGTGCTGAGACCTGCAGACCGCATCTCCTGGGAGTTTCGGTGTAAATATTAAGTAGCTTTCTGGAGCTTCATAAACCTTCCCCCTTAGTTGCCAAATATAACTGATGGGTTTTGTGAGGGGTGTGTGTGTGTGTTTGAGACAGGGTCTCGCTATGCAGTTCAGACCGGCCTTGCACTCACTGTGGAGCCCATGCTGGCCTCAAGCTCGCTCTGATCCTCCTGCCTCAGCCTCCTTAGTGAAGTGATATGTTTTTCCTAGGCTTCAATTCCTAAAGAACTCTCTCCAGCCTAGAAGTGGAAAGGAGAAATCTGTACAGGGCTCTCCGGGCAGGGGATACGTCTCTCGGGAAGGGTTCTCCAGATGAAGACTGAAGAGCGATGGGAAAGGAGGAGGGGATCCCCGCGATCGTTGGTACCTAAGGGACAGGTCCCCGGTAGTGCTGGATTCAGGAAACCGGGGAGGGCTAAGAAGAGATGAGCTACGGAGCGGGCACCGCGGAGCGCGTCGGGGGGCACAGCAGACTGGCCGTGTGGGAGAAGGGGACGCCGGGGCCAGGCACCGGGCTCCGGGTCGCGCTTACCCGCGGCTCCTACTACCCCGTCTCGCCCCGGCTGCGCGGCCCCAGTCGCTGGCAGGCGCACCTGCAGCCCCCTCGACGGAGTCCGGAGCCGCGCTCCCATTGGCTGCCAGACCTCGGCGCCCCAATCCGCGCTCCTCAAAGCTTCGGGTGGGCACCGCCCTCATATTTGCATATACGACCTCCTAGGCCGTCCATTGGTCACTGCCGACGGCGGCCATGCCCCCTCCCTTCCGGATCCAATTAACCGCCCCAGCGCTCCTAGAGGGAGGCGCCCCACGTTGTCCCGAGAGACGCGAGGGACGCGGTCTTTCTGCTCCCCCCACCCCACCCCGTCCGGGCGATGTGCGCAGGCGCGGTGGAATGTCGGGGTGTCCTATTCCAATCACTAGCAGCGCTAAATATCCAAAAACAGAAACAGGGGGTGACCTGGGAGCGCGTTGCATCGCAGTCCAAGTCGAGAGCTCAGGCACATTTTTGCCCATGTAACCTTAGCTCGTCCATATTACCTTTCTTTTTTTTTTTAATTTATGTATTTTTTGTGTGTGTGCCACCGGAGATTGAACTCACAACCTCGCACATGCCAGGCAGGTGCTTAGGCCGCTGAGCTAAATCCCCAACCCTTGTCTTTTTGAGACAGGGTCTCACTATGCCGTTCAGGCTGGCCTTGAGCTCACTTCATAGCCCAGGCTGGTCTCGAACTCACAACGATTCTCCTGTCTCAGCCTCCCGAGTGCTGGGATTACAGGCGTGCGCCACAAGGCCTGGCTCGTATTACCTTTCTAAGGCTTAGTTTAAGAGTCAAATGGGCATGGCAAACCGGTTGTGGTGCGCGTCTATTTGTAATCTTAGAACTTGGGAGGCTGAGGCAGGATTTAGCTCTACAAATTGAAGACCAGCCTGGGCTACATTGTGAAGCCTTGTCTCAAAAAAACAAAAATAAATAATCGAAACTTCTGAGACATATTCAAAGTTACCCAAGTGGATCCTTATCAATAGCCTCCTTTCTTTTGGGGTCCTGTCACACCCAAAATAGCTTAAGAATACTGTAAGCTCATAAACTGGTTTAGCTTTAAAAAGTAAAGCGCGCAGGAACCTGATCTTAAGATAAAGCAACAGGTTGAAAAAATTCAAAGAATGTTTCAATTACCCAACTAAAGAAACAACATGAACTGTACCTGTAAAGGGGGGCCACTATCCTTACAGGAAGAGTGAGCCTTTCTTTTTGTAGGTTTCTACCTCCTCAGGAGAATGTTTCGATTCTAAAAGGAACCTCCTCTCATTTCTCTACACTCTACTCCTGAGTGTGTACATGTAAAATTCTGCCTGATCGATCCCTGTAGGCCTCTTTTTCTTGTTTGTTTGTTTTTTGAGACAGGGTCTCACTATGTATTCCAGGCTGGCCTCAAACTTCCAGTGATGCTCCTGCCTCAGCCTCCCGAGCACTGGGATCACAGGTGTGCACCACCACACCCAGCTTCTTCTTTTTTATTCTTGAAAATCAGTCAGGTGCTTGGCTTAATGACTCTGAAATATGGTAGGTCCTGGGGGGAAGGTTTACTCTCCAAGTATGAGATGACAGGTCATTACTGTCATCTGAGGTCCAGCAGATATAGGGGAATGAAACACCCAACCTGCTAGATGGCCAAAATGAATTCTAGGAAAAGCAAAGATTAAGAGTAGGAAGAATTCATTGAGAGAAAGCTTCTAAGAGGGACAGAAAGGTCCCAGAAAGTAGTTACCCACCAACCCCACTTCTCAAGGGTATTTTATTGAGCACAGCCACGAGGTGAGGCGGGCTCAAGGTGGGACTGAGCCACAGTCCACTAATAAGATTCCAAATACAGTCGCTTAGGTAATATTGATCCAATGAGAAGCCATAGGTGGGACAGAACTATGGTCGACCAATGAGATCATCACAAGTGTCGCCTCTTGGGAAATAGTGATTAAATGGGGACTGGAGTCACGTAGCAAGCGCAGCACGAGGACGGGACGACTTTGCTGGAAGGGGTGGGGTGAGCAGATTTGGACCCTGCCAGAGGCACCAGGTGGCGGTTTAGCGTATCAGTCACTGCTGTTCACCTACAGGGAAATACTGGGTGAGCGGCTTCTCTTTCCCGGAAGCCTGGTGCTCAGTGACTGTGCCTCCGGCCAGAGTGTCCTGGGCACTGACCTCTTGAGGGCTGGCCTGCCGCTGCCTGCATGATGCCTACCTAACTTCACCATCTATACTAAAACCCTGGAGGATACTCGAGCAGAGACAGGCAGAGGGGGGTGAAGGTTCCTTCTCAGGAAATCTGCAGTGGAAGGCACTAAGGGCAGAGGCCAAAGACACCTCCCTGGTGAGGATCCTGCTGGAGTTGATGCAGGAAATTTCACTGAAGGATTTTAGCAGATTCATTGGAAACTCTGTCAAGAACTTCATGCTGTGCAGTGAGGGGACATTGGGGCAATGGCAGGTTAAGGGAATCAACCCGACAGAAGTCCACCAAGATATTATAAAGGTTATTCAAAGTGAAAACATTTGAGCTATAGCAGTTTCAGAAAGTCATCTTACAGACCATGGTGGTGCATGGATGGGATCCCAGCACTCAGGAGGCTGAGGCAGGAGGATCACAATTTCAAGTCTAACCTGGACAAATTATGAGGACCCTGTTTCAAGAAAAAAGCAAAACAATAAAAAAGGCAAGGTATGTAGCTCAGTGGTAAAGTACCTTTAGTTTGATCCCCAGTACTGCAAAAAATAAAAATAAATAGTCTCAGTATCTGTGTTGGGTGTGAGTGAAGGGTCAGGGAAAGCAATGAGTTGAAGACGCTGAGAAGGCAAAATTTTTGCATGACCCTGCCCTTTTTTTTTTTTTTTTTGACAGGGCCTTGCTATATAGTTCAGGCTGGCCTTGCACTCACTATGGAGTCCAGGCAAGCCTCAAACTCCAGCAACTCTCCTGCCTCAGCATCCCAAATGTTAGGATGACAGGCGTGTACCACCATACCCAGCCATGGTTATGTTAATGTACACAATAAACTGTGTAAAAAAATTTTTTGGGGTCTTTTTGAGACAGTGTCTCACTATACAGTTGAGCAGGTCTTGAGCTCACCTTGTAGCCCAGGCTGGTCTTGAACTTGCAACGATCCTCCTGCCTCAGCCTTGTAAGTGCTGGGTTTTCAGGTGTGTGCCACCATGCCCAGTTATTAAACTGTAAATGTAAGTGGATTCATTTTCACTTTTTTTGTTTTTAAATCGGAAATTGAACTCAGGACCTTGTGCTTGCTAGGCAAGTGCTTCACTGCTTTAGAAAACTTAACACAAAAGTTTCTTGACATTTTGGTTACTAGAGTTCAAAAGCAGTCTGAAAATATTACATGGAAAATTCTAGAAATAAACAATTCATAAGTTCTAAATTGTGTGCTGCTCTAAGTATAATGAAGAAATCTGTTTTTGTTTTTGAGACAGGGTCTCATCATGCAGTTCAGCTAGACTTGAACTCACTAGATAGTCCATGCTGGCCTCAAACTCACAGTGATCCTCCTGCCTCAGCCTCCCAATTGATGGGCTTACAGGTGTGTGTCACCTGCTGGGCAGAAGGATCTTAAATTCAAGGCCCGCCTGGGCTATGTAATGAGACCCTGTCTCAAAAAAAAAAAAAAAAACCAAAAATAAATAAAATAAAATGGAACATTTTCATTTTGGCAACCAGGAAGGTGATCTGAACTTGAGAAGCAAGCTTGCTCCTAGCTGCTCATTTCCCACCCAGCTAGCCAGGGCAGGCATGAGAGGTCCATTCCTCCCTGAAGCCTCTGACTGTTTCCAGGGCACAGATGCCCTGCAAAGATGGCACAGAGACGTGTCCTTCCAGACTGAGTTTCTGCTCCTTGGAAAAGGGGCGCTTCTGAGTTTAAACTCTGCAGACAGCAAGTGTTTAGGATCTTATGGGTAGGAACTAAAGAAAAATCTTTTTCCCCCCCAGTATTGGGGAGTGGTGATCAAGCCCAGGACCTTTGTACTGAGCTACGTCCCTGCTACCATCGCCATTTTATTCTTTTTTGTTTTTTTGAGACCAAATCACACTGTGTAGTTCAGGCTGGTCTCAAATTCACCGTGATCCTCCTGCGTCAGCCTCCTGAATGTGGGGTTAGAGGTGTGTGCTACCCAGATAAAAACAGGTGTTTTGACACTTGTTAAAGATCGTTAAGAAGAACAGGCTGGACTTGGTGGTGCATGCCTGTGAAGGATTATGTGGAAGCAGAGAGAAAGAAAGACATCTCCATGGCCTTTCAAAGGTATGGAGCTTTCTCTGAGGTGGGACTAAAAGAACTTACAGGGAAAAGCCGGGCCTGGTGCGCAGGTCTTGTAATCCCAGCACTCGGGAGGCTGCGACAGGAGGATCATTGCGACTTCGAGACCAGCCTGGACTACAAAGTGAGCTCAAGGCCAGCCAGAACTGCGTACCAAGACCCTGTCTCAAAAAGACAAGGGCCTGGGATTTAGCTCAGTGGCCTAAGCGCCTGCCTGGCAATCTCGAGATCGCTAATTTGATCCCTGGTGCCGCGAAAGAAAAAAAAAGAAAGAAAGAAAAAAGAAATACAGGGAAAAAAGAAACAAAGAGAAAGAAGAAACAAAGAGAACCAGGGTGTGTTGGCGCGCACTTGTCACCTCAGCATTCGGGAGGCTGAGGCAAGAGGACTGCCGCGAGGTCTAGGGCAGTCTGGATTACATAGCAAGACCCTGTCCGCCCCCCCCTCCAAAAAAAAAGGAGAGAGGAGAGAAGAAAGGAAGAGTAAGACAGGAAGAAAGAGAGCGCCTAGACACCCGCCCCAGGGGTGCAGGTCGCTCCTTGGCCAAGCCTGTGGTCCAGGGAGACAAGCCCCAAGGTCAGCCGACACCGCCCATCGCCGCGCACTACAAGTCCCAGCGGCCCCCGCGGCGGGGCGGGGCTTGCGACCTTGTGACGCCGCGGGCGGGGCCCAGCGGGAAAGGCGCTCCGGCCCGGCCCCGCCCCTCTGCCCTGTCGCTGCGGCGCAGCTGCTGATCGCTGCTGGGTGAGTCTCCGAGGGTCCCCAAGTTCGGGTCTCGGTCCTGAGCTGGGCCGGGCGGGCCGCGGCGGTCCCGGCGCTCCCTCCTCTCGGCCCCTTCTCGGCGGCGTCGGTGGGCGGGGCGTCCGGAGGGCCCGATCTCGCTTCTTGGCCTTGGGGACAGAGGGCATCGGGCTGCGAGTCCCTGATCCCTGTGGGTCCCCGACGTCCCCGCGTGGACTTCAGGCCCAGGCGGGACCCTGCCGCGTCACCTCGGGCAAGTTACTTTGGGCCTCAGTTTCCCTCTCAGAATACTTTTTGTACCCGCGGCCCATCTCTGTGTTTGTGCCTTGCAGTTCTATGATGATGTAGGCAGCGGAGAAGAAAAAGGAGATCTACATCTGATACTTTTTCTTTGTTTGTTTTTTGAACGAGGATCTCGCAATGTAGCCCAGGCTGGCCTGGAACTCGCTGTGTAGTCCAGACTTGCCTGGAACTCACTGAGATCCTCCTGCCTCAGCCTCTCAAGGGCTTGAGCTACAGTGTGAGCCACCACACCCCTTGAGACCTGCCCCTAATTTTCTTTAATGTTTCCACCCAAATATAATTTCATTTCCAGAGGTGTTCAAATTTTTTTACATCTTGGATTCTTTGGCCCAGTTGCAAGCCCACAAGTGGCCATGGTTGGAGCTAAGTAGAATAATATGGATGATCTATGATAAGCTACCTGGTATAGTTTGCAAAAACCATGTGAAACTGTGGACTTGGCACAGGAGGCTTTTGTACCGCATGGCAGCAGAGCACCTGTTTGACTTCCTTTGTCAGGGGCCTCAAGGGCTTTGAAACTCTACCCTTAGCAGGCAGGGCAGCTGTGGAGCGAGAGGAGCCTTACAAAGGGTGGCCGGGAGTCCCAAGTCCCTTGGCATCAACTTGCCGGGTGTTCTTTCAAGTCCCAGAGCCCCATGTGAAAAGCTGGGCTGTAGTGCTGACTTGTCCAGCTTCCTTATCTCAGATGAAAAGAAAGTTGAAATGAGTTTCCGCTTCCTCTTTCTTTGGCTTATCCTTAGGGCTGGAAGAGTCTCAGAGATTTCCAGCACGATCTGTGTACTGAACCGATGGGGAAATGGGGCCCTCAAAAGACGTAGTGTGGTTTTCCCACAATCTTGGGCTCCTTAGTGTAACCCTGACATAGAAATCCTGGTCCCTTGGCTCCTGGCCGAGACCCCTGCCCTCTGCACTTCAAGCCCTATCAACCACCTGCCCGCACCCTGCTTCGCAGAACTATTTCTCTGTGCTCCTCCTAGTATCACTGACCCTGAGGCTGTGTGGGAAGTGGGCTGAGGGCTTGTGTGGAACCCGATGGACAGCCAGTTTAAATGGTTGGCCTCAACCATTGATCCTCCTGCCTCAGCCTCCCAAGTGCTGGGATTACAGACATTTGCCACCACACCCAGCTTGATGAGTAGTTTTAAAGATCTCCAGGGGTATAAAAGCTTTCCAGGATACTGTAAAATGCTTTAGGTAAGGAACCAGAACAAACTTGGAAAAGCTGGACCGGAGCAAGTGGCTCTGTAATCTGAAGAGCAGTGTTTGTGTTGTTGCTTTTTCTGTTTGAGGGCCATCAGCACATCAGTAACCTCTAGTGAGCACTGACCAGCAAGCATCTGCTGAGGCCAGAGAGGAATGGAATTCAACTCTGTTCACCATGGGCCAGGCGAGGTGGGCGCACCTATGATCCAGGGCACTGAGGAGGCTGAGGCAGGAGGATCACCACGAGTTCAAGGCCAGCCTGGGCTACATAGTGAGTTCAAGCCCAGCCTGACCTGCATAGGGAGACACTGTCCCAACCAAACCAAACTAAATCAAATCAGTTCATTCACTCTGCCAGGTGCTAGCAACATTAGCAAAGAAAATCAGCGGAAGGGTGAAGGAATTGGGTTAAATGTGGGTTTGACTTGTACTAATCTTTGTTTTCACTGTTTCCAAATGAAGAATTGGTTAGTGTGTCTCTTGCTTCCTGTGGAAGTGTTTGATTTTTCTCTGTGAACTACTCCAGCGCCACCTGTGGCTTTATTCGCAGGTAGAAAGGCCAGCAGGAAAGTGACAGTGCCTAGCACTTCTCTGCTGATGGCAGATGCACGCAGTCGCAGATTGGTGGGGAAGAGCAGAAGCAGTCAAGGGGCTTGACCATCGGCTTCAGGGGTCCATTAGTTGAGGATAGGGAAAGTTTTCTTAGAAACTGAGGAACTTTCTTAGAACCCAATTCAAGAAACTCATAAGAAAATACATTCCTGTTACAGCCCGCTCCCTGGAGGGCCCTCATCCTTTTGGAAACCCATTTAAAAAAAAAAAAAGTGACAATGACATCAGAAGCCAAAAGAGCACCTGGCAGTTCATGGACTCTGCATTATTTTCCTATACTTCCCATACTTGATGGTTTCCTTTTTAAAAATCCCCTTTTAGGGCCAGGGATCTAGCTCAGAAATGTACGTGCCTACCTGGCAAGTGCAGGTTCCTGAGTTCAATTTCCGGTACAAAAAAACCTCCCCTTTTGTTTTCCAGCCTTTGATTTGGAGGTGGGAATGAGGAATAGATAAAACCCCATGCCACAATTCGAGGGGACCTACCTAATGCATCCCACTACTTTCTCCTGACTCAGTAGCTCTCTGGGATTCTAAATTTAACTTTCGTGCTTCTTGTGTTCCTTCTCTCTACCTCTGTGAATTGCTGCCAGAATTAGAAGGGCATGGTAGAGAGGTTCTGTAGTGAAAAGGGTGTTTAAAGGAAGAGGAAGTTGATGTTTTTGTTGTTGTTTTTTGAAACAGGTTTGGCTATGTGGTCAGACTAGTTTTGAACTCATTACATAACCCGGGCTGGTCTACAACTGGTGGCGATCCATCTGCCTCAGCCTCTTGATTACTGGGATTACAGGCGGGTGCCACCATGCCCAATGTTAGGGTTTGTTTTTTTTT
>RJWT010049397.1:0-11004 GCA_004365215.1 Cuniculus paca
CACACACCACCTGTAGAGGATCCCTTGCTACACTCTGACCTGAACGAGATGAACAGCCAGGAGCCCTGCACGCAGGAGTTGAGGATCAGGATCCAACATGGATGCCAGGGCACACTGGTGTTCAGGACTCCAGCATGGAACAAAGCACACATTCGAGGAGCCTGTGTTCTTGATGGTGGCAGCAAGATTTTATCTTCCACTGTGATGAAAAGTATGATCCTCACTCTGTCACTGAACTCACACAATTACGCCATCCTAATCTGTTCCATATGGATTCCATACACTCTGGAGAGTTGTACGTTTCCTGTTGTAAAAAAAGAGTCTTCTTCTCTAGCAGGACAAGCACGCGGACCCTGTCATCTCCCCCACCTCCCCACTTGTCCTTGTCTTCCCTTGCTGCCTCAGCCTGTGCATCTGTGTTCAGGTGCTTAGCTTTGGAAACTGCACCTCAAATCCCAGAACTGTCATTGGCCCCAACTCCCAGGCAAGGCCCGCCTCAGCCTTCTGCAGACAGGGCAGTCAGTGGTTTCCATTTTACAGGTTCCCCAGAGCCCTTCGATCACTCCAGGACAGCTCTGCTAGCAGAAAGCAAAACTTCCCTGGATCTGATCTCATTCCCATTAGAAAGCACTGCCACTTCCTTACTGCTTGGCTTTGTGACATTTCCAGACCACAAAAGCCAAGGGAAAATCACGTGGCCAATGCAAACACTGGCCTCCCAACTCCCCTGCCACCGTGCACCGAGTGCTCACAGGCCCCATATCTGAGGGTCCAGGACAAGCCCATGTGGCTCCCTAGGGAACCCAGGCCTAGCTGGGCTCCCTGTCCAAGTATTCCAGGGGGCACTGGGCATGGGCAGAGGCTGGCACAAACCTTCCCAGGAACTTTGAAATTTCCAAATGATATTTACATCTCTGATGACATCAGTTTATCCTTCTGAGTATAAAAGTATCTGTCAATGCCAGCATGCAATCCCTGCCGCTCCTCTCTGCTAATTATAGCTCTTCCCAGGCAGCCAGCCACTCCAGCCAAGGTACAGGAAGCAAATGGCCTATTTGTCAAGCAGGACAGCTTCAGCTAAACAGGGCTGGGGCCAGGGGAACACAGCATGCCCATTTGGGGCCACAGAGAGAAAGAGCATGCTCCTGGCAGCTCATGGGGCTTTGTAGCCAGAGAGCACCGTCCACAGGCTGCAAAGGAGACCGGTCACCCACCATGACCCAGGTCCCTTCTGAACCCTGCAGCCTGGAAATCGACTTCCTCCTGTGCAGGGGCAGTCCCAGCTCTGTGCAGCTGCCGGGAAGCCTCCCAGCACCTGTGTGTCCTTCAGGAAGCATCTGGTCACTGTCCTGGCTGGCTCACCCCATGCTTAAAGGTCTGCTTTTACCTCAAAAGGCATCAACTGGGCTCCGACTGTGTTCCAGGCTCTGTAGAGTCAGCGTCATGGGGATCAGAAGACTAGATAAGGGGGAAGGGAGACTGAGAGACTCTGGAAATGATAGTCCTATAGATGGAACTCAGGGAATCTTGGAACTGGGCTGGAGGAAATAATCATCTCTTTGATTTCGTTCACCTCTGCTGCTGTTAGGCTCTTGAATGTCTCCCAAAGGCTCATGTAACGAAGGTTTGCTCCCCCGGGTGGCGCTGTTGGGAGGTGCTGGAAGCTTTAAGAAGGTGGGGCCTGGTGGGAGGACTTCAAGGCTTACCCTTGAGGCAATGATGGGACCCTGGTCCCTTCCTCCTTTTTTGCTTCCCTGGCCACAAGGTGAGAAGCTTCTCTCTGCTTCCTGCTGCCCAGTGATGTGCTGCCTTGCCACAGGTCAAAAGCAACTGGGCCAATAGATCATGCACTGGAAACTCCAAAACTGAGCCAACATAAACCTTTCCTCTTCATAGTTTGATCAACTCAGGTATTTGTTACAGTAATGGAAAGCTGACTGACATAACTTTACTGAAACTTTCCTTCCAGTTTGAATGTGGAGAACAAACCAAGGAGGTTAACAGCACCTGTGACTTTGTCTGTAACAGAAACCACATTATAGTTATTGCACAAGCCTTAAAGTAATGCTAGCATTTCTCGTTCAACATCACAGCAGTATTAGACCCAATGCGAGAACTTGGGATTTAATGCAGTGGTAAAGAGTCATGTTAAAAAAAGCAAAAAAAAAGAACCACGTTGTTACTGTATGATAAATTTGGTTTTACTTTATTTTAATAATTTAATCTCAAGATAATTCGTTTCTTTTGTAAGCTTATACATTTACTTTCGTGTATTTAAATATTTTGTTCTGATATCTTGTTCACAGAGCCAAAGGGGCTTCTGAAACAAAAAGTAAAGAACTCGTGGTCTGTGTAAAGTAAGATGTATTTCCTGCCATGGAGAAGTACACAGGGCTCTGGAATTGGAGTGAAAGTGAGAGGCGGATGTCAGAACTTCTGGATGGGTCTTCTAGAAAGCCCTAAGACCTGCTTCATTCCAGAGCCATCGCACAGTGCACTGAAGGCCGCAGAGCTCTGTGTTGAGCCAAAACAAAGCACTTTTCAGAGCCATTAGCTTGCAAGTTGTTATGGTTGATATACTGTGTCAACTTGAGAAGGTTAGAAGTTTAACTGAGAGACTCAGCAGGGAGCCAGGGTTCTTACTTTGCAAATATCCTCATTCTGTGCAAAGGAAGGCAAGGACATTTTGTGAGTGTTACACCCACCCTGAAAGAGGGGTGGTGGTGGCCTGGTACAATTTGAGAGTAGAGAAGAGGCTTGAGTTTTGCCCTCTTTTGCTCTGGCTGCTGTCTTGAAGTGTTGCCCCGGTGCATGCCACCCTGCCTTGGAGCCAGCTGATTATGGACTGAAACCACCAAAAACTGTAAGCTAAATAAACCTTTTCTTCCCTAATTTTGGGTGTCAGGAGTTTGTCTCAGCAATGAGAGAAAGTAACCAAGACACAAGTAGATGGGAAATAAGCAACCCATTCCCAAGTCCTGAGATTTAGAATGAAACAGGGCTAGCAGGGTCCCTGCTTCTGGCCAGGTGGAACCCTAAACTTCCCCTTCATCAACCCTACGACCAAACTCCACCAGACCTTGGGTCAAGCCCACCCCAGCTCAGCAGGCTTCTGTCCCAGTCTCTCTTCTGCCCAGATCAGGGCACTGCCAGAGGCAAATTGAGAGATAGGAGCTGGCACCCTGGGTTCTAGCCATTAGCTCAGTGCCATGCCATGTCCTTTCTCTGGGCCACATTTTTCACCTGTGGAATAGTGAAACCTGCTGCCATCAACAGACCACGTATTCTGTGCTGTTAGCCTGCCAAGTGCTGCCCCCGCATCATCTCTCTTGATCTCTACACCCTCCTCCCGCATCCAAGGCATTGCCAGCTTCACTTCTCACAGCAGGTTCAGAGGTAGAGTCACATGGTACCAGTTATTAACCAGCCCTCCAGTCCCCGCTGATCTGCTCTGACCCCCATGTCTCACCCTGAGGTTATGCCTATGCCTGGATCTACTGATGGCTTTCCCCATCTTTCCCTGGTCATTCTGTCTGTCCCTGAACACCTCCATATTATGGTGACCTCAGCTTTATAACACACCTTGGCATCTGGTAAGCCAGGTCCCTCCTTCCTGTCTTCTTCATTAAGTGTCCTAGGTATTTGTGGATCTGGATTTTTCCATATACATTTTAGAATCATTAGTCGCCATGGGTGGGGCGGGGGGCACTGGGATTGACTGGTACCACACTGGATCAACAGATCCCCTTGGGGACAACCGTCATTTTTATTCTCTCAGGTCTTCCTGTCCCTGAGCACAGTTTCTCCCTTCTTTGTATCTTTCCTCTTTATCGTTTGCTCTCTGTCAGTTGCTCTCTGACTCTCTCCAGCTGTCATGTGGCGGCTGGCAGAGCTGGGGAAAGACCTCGGCTTTCGCAGCATGCCTGGGAAGACCGTCCAGCTGGGCCCACGATGGGAACATGGCCTTTGGAAAACGAGCCTGTCTAGGAGGCCGCGTGGGCATGCTGGTCTGTTGTGATGCCCTCCTGTCAGCAGACACTTGATTGCAGACTCCCACGTGCACTCGGCACATTCCAGCCTGTGCAGGAGTGAGGCTGGGAGATTCACAAGCCCCAGTTATTCAGTCCAGCTGGGCAGAGTGGAATTTCCAATCAGGAACAACATAGGAAGTGCGGGGGCTGGGGGCTGGGAGCTGACCTAGCCTGGCCCTTCTAGAGCACAGCGTTAGGACAGGCAGGTGGGGGTGAGTAGGACCAGGATATTCCGAGGATGCAGAGCAGCTACTTCCTCCTGGGAAGCCAGAGAGGGACCTCTGAACGGGTCCTGAGGATGCAGGAGTTTGGCTTCATGTAGCTGAGCCCTCCGTGCCCAATATATTGGCTGGAGGAATAGATTCGGAGAAATGATATTGCTTCAGATGTCACTAGGTCCAAAGAAGAAACTCTGGTGATCCCCATCTGGAACAGAGTCCTGGAACCTTGAGGACAAGGGTGACTCATGTTGAATACAGAAACCGTGGAAACAGCCACAGGTGGGGGGGAAGGGGGGTCAAGAACAAATCCATCTCCCCCCGACACCTTCCACTCTGACATGTCCCTTGTCACTCATGAGTCTGAACAGTGAGGTGTAAAGTTCGCCTCCCAGGGCTGTGTCCCCACAGTCACTGGTAATGGCGTCACGGTGTCTACCGTATCCTTTCCACCTCAGCCCCGGTGGGCTCCAAGCCAGACAGACTCAGGAACTGAGGCCAACTGAAGCTGAAGACAGCATTCCCCAGGGACACCCTGGATGTCTGGTCCTGGCCACAAGGACAGAGTCTCCCAGGTCCAGCCACCAAAGGCAGTATTTCAGGCCTAGAGGCAGAGCTCTAGCTGAGGACAGGAATGGGGAAGGGGACCTGGGGTCCTTGGAGATGGTCTTGGGAACCCTAGGGATGCACAGCTGTGTGGGGTGGAGGTGGTCCCAGCTGGGTGAGTGCTCGAGGGTGCGCCTCTGTGGGTTCCTCTTCCTCAGCCCTGCCTCCCCAGAGCCCGAGCACTCAGTGCACTGAGGCCCCACTGCTCAGTGGAGTAGGCCGCTGGCAGGATGGATGCGTGTCCCTGAATCCCTTCCTCTCGGACTCTTTAAGAGGAGACTCAGGCTCACAGAGGTCATGAGGTGACATTTGTCCTCTCCAATGGTCTCGGTTCAGGTCCTGGCAGGCATTCAGAACCCACAGCTGGCCACCAGGCATTGGTCCAGCATCCTCTGTCCTGCTGGCCTGGGAGTTTGTTCTGTGGGACCCAGAGTGAAAGCAAAGGAATGGAGAAGCGGGGTGGGGGGGGGTCCCCATGAGCTCACCCAACCCCTCTGGGCTGCTGAGAGGAGAGAAGGCCCAAAGCACACAGGAAGCCACCTGAAAAGGAGCAGGCAGGGGTAGGGGGACCGGCGAGTTAGAGAGAAGAAAGAAGAGATGAAGGAAATTCCAGCACAAGTGCCGAGGGCTGAGGCCTCAGCCGAGGAAGGGGACACTTATGATGAAGGGCTGTCTCTCCCCAACTGCGGCAATGACAGGGCGCACTAGGCATTTCATGCTTTTTATTTTTAATGTTAGGCTTAGTTTTATATCTAGAGAAAAAAATGACCCAAACAGCCTTGTTATAGATGTGGTCCCTTGGTTTGTTCCTCTGCACCTTGGCACAGAATCCCACACCACCCTCAGGCCTTCGCCCCTTGGCCACTCAGGTCAGAGGTCAGAAGAGGTAACTGGATCGTAAGTATCAGCGCCTGGCTTGGGCACAGCCTTAAAGACTATACAGGGCCCACCCCAACAGCTGGTGACTCCAGACAGGTCAAGGGCACAGGGAGCACTGTGCGGGCCCGTGAAAGTCCTAACCCCGGCTCTGCTTCCAGTTCCTGCGCAACCTTGGGCAAGCCCCTTTCCCTCTCTGGGCCTCATTTCCCCATTGGTCATGACCACCCCCCTAGAGCCCCTTTCCTCCCCCTGGAGTCCATGGATACTCGCCCAGATGGCTCCTCCCAGAGTCCGCACATCAGCACCGTATGGCAGTGCAAAGTCCTCTCATTGTCCACAGGCTGCTGAGTCCTCGGTGAGTCACCACTCCCAACTCAGTCTCCCCCAGGGATGTCACACTTCTACATGCGCAAAGCCCTATGGGGGACAGAGATGCTCTGACTCCCCCAGCCTCCAGCACTGCATCCACAGCAGCCTCCGAAAACAGACCGTTAGGATGAAGCCAACTAAGGCTAATACCCAGCCTCAAAGCTCAGCCGGAGCCGCCTCCTGCCAGGAAACCTTCCTGGATCACCCGGGCGACAGGGATCTCCCTCTGCTTCTCCACCCCTATGAAACTAATCATGGGAAGCCCACACTGGTAGTGATATTTCCAGTGTTAAGGACACCCCTGAATGGGCTGTTTGAGGTGTCTGTTGTCCGTTGCATGCACAGTGTGGTCGCTGAGTCCAGCAACACACAGCCCAACTTTGATCTCAACAGCTTCACCGATGGCACACACTGTGCGCCGGTACCAGGACATACCGGGAGTTTGCAGGAAGCTTGGGGCTTAGCTCCAGACCACACTTGCCACAGAAGCCAAATGGAAAGTGCTGAGCCAAGCCAGCTCGACCGGGCCCAAGAAACCACAGTGCCCCTGACACAAGATGCTGTGCAAAAGTTCCAGGCACCCAGCAGGTGCTCAGTAAATGTTACTTCTTCCCAAAGAGCACGTTGTGCTGCTGCAGTTCAGATATTTTAAGACCTGAATCAGATGCCAGAAACCATTTCCCCTTTAGAGCCAGTGTGGCCCAAGGTTAACTGGAGGGAATGGGAAGAATCCTATTCTGAATTCCAAGGCAGCACCCACTGATTCTGCATACATTCATTGAGCTCTAACTTCGTGCTTCAGGCAGTGGGAATGAACAGGTGGGACCTAGGTGCTGCTTGCCCAGGGCCCCTCTGGCGAGTGACACCCCAACATGCCATGATGGTGGCAAAGTCAGCAAACCTCTGGGGCAGAGGGAATCAGTGTGCAGAGGACCGGAGCAGGGAAGCAGGTAAATGAGATGGGCCGGGTCAAAGAAGGCTTCCAGGAGGAGGTGATGTTTGGACTGAATCAATTTACTGGCCAAGCAGGAACTCCTAAGGTGGACAAGAGGGACAATGAGCTCACACTGCACATGAAGGACACACAAAGGATGACAACAGGGAAGGGGTCCAGGGAGGCTCACACAGAAGACACCAAAGCCAGGTCTCATGGGTGAAGCCAAGAAGTTAATTCACTCACTCAACATCTGTTTACTGAGTGGCCATTACACAAGGTTGTAAGCCCGCGGTCCCCAAAAATCCTTTTCACTCAAAAATTCTTGAGGATTCTACAGCTTTAGTTTTCATGAATGCCATTCATCCATTTATCCTCAATTAAACCTAAGACATATTTTAAATATTTACTAACTCATTCAGAAATAACAAATTTACACATTAACATAAATAGCACATTTCAATAAAAAAAATTTCCAGAAAGAAAAAAAGCCAAGTGAGAAAAATGGTGCAGGCTTTGCCTTTTTGCAAATGTTACTGTGCGGCTGATGAGGGCCCAGTGACTCGCAGACCTGCTCCCCATCTGATCTGGGTGCCTCTGAAATGCTCTGACACATACATGGGGAGAATGAGGCTGGGGAGTCTGTGGATCCCGAAGGAAGTGGTTTGGGCCTGATGCAGTCCTTGAGAGGGGACCCCAGGCTCCCTGGGCCCACAGCGAGTGCAGGACTGAGCACCTCGTACCCTCCCATCTCCTTCGCAGCTGATGTTTGGCTGAACCCAGGATGCTGGAGCCCTGGGTGATACTTGTGGTTTCTGTGTATCTTGACTCTCCCACATCTGGAACCTCCTCACTGATTTTGAGCCCTCAGAAGCCTCCTGGCCTGCTGACCCGCTGAACATCTGGGCTCGCTTTGTGGTTTCCTGGAAATTTGGCTACCATTGCACATTTGGAGGAGTTTAAAAGTGAATCATCAGATCACTCGTGCATGAATGATGATCCATTATGATAAAATACATAACAGAAGAGTGGTGGGGTGATGATGATGATGAAGATGATGATGATGATGATAATGATGATGATGATGATTATGACTTTGACATTGCCCATGTGAGCCAAAGATCCTGGGACAATGAAATGGAGCAAATTTGACTGATATAGATGCAGGGAATGCAGACCTCCTTGATTCAGATGAGGAAGAAAAAACAGCAATGTGAGTCCATATTTGATAGTCAAAATGTTGCAAAATGGCCACTCAACCAAATGGAATGATCCAGTTTTAGAACTAGGTCTGAAAATTAGTGAAGGTCTTGGCAGGGGTGAAATGTATTGGACAGAATGCCAGCACTATGTTCAATGTTGGAAATTGTAACAGACATAATGCTACCATACGCTGTGAAACACACAAAGGTTGATATGTAAGTAAAACTTTCTGTATTCACCAATAGCCATATTCTAAGGGGTCTTTATTATGATACTTCACTAGCTGAACTGAAAGCATTCATAAGTCTGCTATACTTGGCACAGATTTCTCATGGTGACTGCAGGAGTGTAAAAGACTCACAGGAAAGTGATGCATTAAAATATGGCATAAAAAATGTATGCCCTTGTAGATGCAAAGACTTATGCTTTCAGTTTAGATGTACATTCTTTCAATGTAGCCATCAGGTCCTTATTCATACAGTAATATCCCAAATGATGTTGTGAACACGCTTGTTGTTTCCATTTCCCAAACTAATCAGAATGTGACATTCAACAATTAGTATACTGCTTTCCAATTAACATTACACTTGCTAACAGAGCGTGAATTCACCAGAGCAGGAACTGTACACAGGAACAAAGCAGAAATGCCAAATGAAATATGGCAACTTCAAAACACAGAATTGTATAGTACAATCTTTGGATTTTAGAGAGATGTAACATTGGCCTCATATATGACAAAAAAAACCAAATTGGTACTGTTGATGTCAACATTTCATCGTGACAGGAACATTGATAGGGAAACCTTGACAAAATGGAAACCTGAGATGGAAACTTTCTACAGCAAAACCAAAGATGAAGTAGATGTTGATGAGTTATGCAGCAACTATGGTGTCATTTGAAACACAAAGCATTGGCCACTGGTTGTGTTTTACTTGATCCTAAGCAAGCATGGCATACATAGTTTGATAGTATCTTAGTTACCTTTCTTTCATTGCTGAGACAAAATATCCAACACCCAGAATTAAGGAAGGAAAGGTTTATTTCTTAAAGTTTGGAGGTTTCAGTTCATATCCAGCTGGCTCCAAAGCAGGGTAACATGGCTGAGGGGGCAGCTGTTCATGGCAGCTCACAAGCGGCAAGAGCAAAACAAGGAAGAAGAGAGACAAAAGAGACCCAGAAACATGCCTTCTTCCCTCCCTTATATAGTATGCAGGTTCCACCCCTGGATGCGTGCAGCATTCACACCAAAATCCCGGCGATAATCCAGGCGCTAATCCCAGCACTAAACCTAGTACTAAACCCAGCACTAGGCAATGAATCAATCACAAATGCTAGATTCAGCTGCTTCCATGACCACATGAGGCTTGTGGGGGGCCACCTATATACAAACCGTAACAGATAGTTTACAAAGAAAATAACAAGTGCAAAATATCAGAGAAATTTTCTTAAAGGATTGGGACTGGAGCTCACAAGAGATCATTTATAGCAGAGAAAAATAAAATGTTTCTGCCTGAGGAACTACACAAAAAAATTGTGCAGCACACTGTTAGGCTGACAGATGACAGGCAGGCACAGCATCACAAAGGCCTACTATCACAACAAGAAAACCAAAAAGATGTCAACTGTGCCCTTTAACAAAGTAAAGGAAAACAAAACATCCGTGATACCAGTGTAAGTGATACTTGTGTATGGAACATGCAGTTGTCATGTGTGAAGACTGCCCTGGGTATGATATGAAAAGTGAAACAAAGATTATTTCCACGGTAGACTTTTGTTTGCGTTTACACTGTAGTTCACATAGGTTTTTATTTTTTATGTTATCTTTTAGGCTTTATAGGCAAGTAAACAGCTGATGTGAAAATGTTGATGTCTGTTCTAAGCTCTCATTACATATTTGATATTTTATTTTATTGACATCTTATTTCCCTGTTAAGTGCATGTTGCACAATATAATAGGAAGCTCCTGACAAAACAGGAAGAGGAGAGAGGTGAAAAGGCCGCCCCACAGGAAAGGAAAGCTAAGCACAGGTGCTGTCAGTAAAAGCGAGATGCGTGTGTGGAACATGCAGTTGTCATATGTGAAGATGGCCTTGAATGTGACAGCTGAAGCAAAGCTTATTTTTGTGGTAGAGTTCTATTGGTATTTTCACTGCAGTTCACATAGGAATTTATTTCTGATGTGATCTTTTAGGTTTTGTAAGCAAGTACACAGCTGATGTGAAAATATTGATGTCTATTCTAAATGTACAATACATATTAAGAACTCAATAATTTATTTTGATAACTTATATTCCTGTTAACTACATACTGATAATATAACAAGAACTTTCTAGCAAAACATCAAGACCACTGAGATGTCAAGCATGTCCTATAAAAGGGCCAGGAAAGCAAAAGACGTGTGCTGTCAGAGTAAGCGATGTGTGTGCACAGAATGTGCTGCTGTTATGTGTGCAGACTGCCTAAGGTGTGATAATTGAAGTTTTATTTTCTTTGTAAGGTACTATTAGTATTTTCATTGTAGGGTCAGGGATTTAGCTCAGCGGCATAAGCACCTGCCTGGCAAGTGCAAGGTTGTGAGTTTGATCCCTGGTACCAAAAAAAAAGTACTTTCATTGTAGCTTATATAAGAATTTATTTCTGATGTTATTTTTCAGACTTTGTGCACCAAAAACCAGTCAATGTTGACTTTTTTTTTTTTTTTTTTTTTGCGGCACCGGGGATTGAACTCATGACCTTGCACTTGCCAAGCAGGTGCTTAGAATGC
>RJWT010049398.1:0-11011 GCA_004365215.1 Cuniculus paca
ATCAGATCAAACCCTACTGTGATAAACATTCAGATGAGGTGAAATTCATAAGTTTAGGGCAAAAGCAAGAGAATCAACTGTGTCACAGGAAGAGTTTTGAGAATAGAAAATTTGGAAGGGAGCAGCTGCCTGACTCATCATTCCTCCACGCCACCAACCACAAAACAAACTCTATGGGAAAGAATTATGATGCTGAGTGTATGTGAGGAAGAGAGTTATTAAGTCTTGAAATCTATGTCCCATTTTCACGTGGAATTTATTCTGAGACCTCCTCCCTGAGTTCTCATGAGACAGATAGATAGAGAATAGATGCGAGATAGAGAGATAGACAGATAGATAAAATATTACTTGTTTTTCATTTAGCTTTTCAGCCCAGAAAATGATCATGCTATACAATATTAGAAAGCATACTGGAAACTAAATAAAACTGATTCCAAAGCAGCAATGTTCTGAGTCTTGACTCATTGGTTTTCTTCTTTCTATCCAGCACCTGAAACAGTAGCTAATACACAGTACACATTTCCAGTGCACTTTATTAATAAGTGGAATAAATGCTGAATTCTGATACCTCTACCACCTGGCAATACTGACAAGTTGTTAATGGGACAATTGACAGAGGGTGAAAAAAAAACCCTAAAGCAAGAAAAAATTCAGAGGTTTTGACCCCACTGATGCAGAAAGATCCTCCATGGGCCTCTCATCAATTGTAGAAAAATTAATTTATGTCAATGACCCTTGAGATACCTTCTAGCCCTGTGATTACATGACTTTTCTGCATGTAAAGAAAAGAAAAATTTTAAAGGACACAGAGAGAAGTGTATGTAAATTATTCGAAACACTAACTAATAGAACATGGAATTATTGCTAAATTTGAAGAAGATTCTCTTGGAATTTATAAGAGGAATAAACATCTATCTCATTTTTATATATATGAAAAATATGCCTAAAGTATTGTACTATAGTTGAGAGACGAAATAATCCTTTAAAAATTGCCCAACTTAACCCACACACTAATATGAGAAATAGTGAATCCTCTCCCTGTTAATAAATCTTCCGATGTTCAAAGCACCAAGCTGTAAGAGCCCAGCTGGCTTTCAGATCTCCTCTCCCCATAGCAAACCCAGAATACTGCTGATTATTTCTCCCTTCACGACTTTGCTCAAATCCAATCTCGTTTGCACAAGAATGACTGTTAACTGCATCCCCTCTCCACTCCAGTTTCTTGTCCAGTCTTCCTTTCACACAGTTGCCAGGTTAGTTTTCCTGAGGAAATCTTTGATCCCATCACTCTGTGTCAGATAGCTCCCCATTACCCTGAGCAGTGCTGCGCTAATTTTGACACCCCTGAGCTTAAACCCCAATATGTCAATCTACCAGGCCACTGAACCTCCCTGTTTCACCACTCTGCAAACAGATTCTGTGTTCTCTACCCTCTCTAAATACATTCATACTCTATGTCATTTCTGAAGATGACCTTTCATGTAGTCATCCAAGCAAAACATATCTCCCCACATACACTTTGCAGATCCAGTTCATGTTAAATAAATCCCATAAAAATAGTTTGAATTTGTCTAATTCTCTCAAGCTCTTATGCTATTCCTAGATCAAGTCATTGTGGTCTATTGCCTGGACCACTAAAATCATCTCCTAAGTAGAATCATTTCCCTATGTCCCCTCTTGTGCTCTGTTAATCTATTTTTTAGGGACATCGTTTGCAAAAGACAAATCAAATCATCCATCTCTCTTTCCTCTGCATCCCTTCTGTAAGCCTACTCTTTTTAAAATTCAGCATCCTCTCATTACCATAGGACAAAGACATACTACAGAACCTGATTCTGACCTTCTCTCCAGCCTGATCATATACCACTCTTTACCGACTCAGGTAAGTACTACCTGATCTTCGGGCTCCACATCTGATGTCACTTATTCAACTGATTGCTGCTAAATAAAGGCGCTTTACTGATTATTATTACAGCACATGGTACATTTCTTGACAGAGCTCTTTATGATTAGAATTATATAGCTGTAGAACTACTTGATTTATGTCTCCTGCTCTCTAGATTCAAATCTTCTTGAAGTCCATCTATTGTAACCCAGAAACTTTAAGACCCTCCATGATATGACTTTCCTAGTCTTACTCACAGCTCTTCTCTTCCACACTGCCAATTTTGTTCTTGATTAAATCAGGTAACTGTTCTATCATTGCAACTATTGACACTGTTCTTTGTTATTTCTTCTTACTCAATTTCTCCATATTTATTTTGTTATCACTACCTTCATTTTTCACACATTCATTTAGATTTAATTTATTTATTGACTACCTACCTTGTACCAAGTCCAACACTGGAAATATAGGACTGGAGATACAAAAGAGAGTAAGCCTCAGTTCAGACACAAAGGAAGCATAGAAAAAAATCTATAAACAACTAGCTACAACTACAACTCTAAGTATAAGGTGATATAAAAATGATGACTTATTCCGATGACAGAAAAGATAATGGGTATCTCTGCCTGAGAATATCAGCAGTGCTTCAGTATGGAATGTGTCATTTTAGCAAGGTCTTGCAAAATGGCTAAGAATGAAAAGGAGTAGTTTTCAGGCATAACCATTTGTGCAACGGTAAATCACAATGAACTTGTCCCCAAAGCTGACCTATTCCAGGAGCAACAAGTGGCCCAAAGTGTTTGGCACACAGATCTGACTCAAAGGTAGGGATCCAAACAAAAAGCCTATGCCACTATTTCTTGAATGTCCCTGATGGGTCCAGCCATGATCAACTGTTCATTTTTCTCACAACAAAAGGAAAAGCATAAATTTCTAATAAAGTATTAACATGTTGGAAAACAAAATCATAGAAATACATTGTGACACAGAGCTCTGGGGGGAGTAGACCCCACCTAAGCGTGAGTCCTGCTCCCAGGGGTTCACTCTCCCTTGAGTTTGGGTAGAAACTGTAACTTAATCTAAGTCAAGTCAATGCGACGGAGGTGAAGAATTTCACTGTAATGAAGGTCCTACATCAATGGGCTTTGACTTACTAAAATGGAGATCAGTTGAGGGGAAGGGTGACTTATTCAACTGAAAGAAGACCTGGAGCCTCCCTGAAGAAACTCTCCTCTTTATTAAAGAACCCCACTTGGCTAGAACCTTCAGGAAGCCACCAGTTGACAGAAAAAGTCAGTGCTCTTGGTCATGCATCCACAGAAAGACGAATTCTGCCAACTACGAGGGCCATCTTGGAAATGAATTCTCCCTGGTCAAGTCTTCAGTAGAGAACACAGCCCTGACCAACAAACACCCGGATTGTAGCTCCATGAGACAGTGAGTAAAGGATTCAGGTGAGCATCTCAAACTTTTAAGCCAGAGAAACTGTGCAGTAATAAATAGGAGTTGGTTGAAGCTGCTAAGCTCTTGGCAGTTGTCCATGCAGAAATAGAAAACGAGCACAGATTGGATGCTAGATAAGATGTTTCTTACTGTTGTTGTTGCTGTCATGGATTTTGTAATGTTTTTGCCCAAATGGCCTGAATATATAATCCCTTAGATATTTAACTGACAGAATACACTGGTTAGAACAAAATGTAAATGTGTTTCTAGCCAACTCACCAATAATGTAAAATGACAATAGAATATTTCAACTTGATGAATTCTACTTCATAGTAAGATATGTAATTATTTTTTGGTTGCTCAGATCGTTACTCTTAGCAGCTTCTTTGGTTTTTAATGCATCAATTGCTCTCAGATAAAGAAAAAAGGATGCAGAAATATGTCAACTTTGAGGATCAAAACACAGCCATCAAGAAACAAATGGACGAGTGTGCTGACTACACAGCGCACAAACACAGAAAATCGACAGCCTGTTTTTACTGCCATGTGTTCCTTGCTTCTGTTAGTTGAGTCAGTATCTTTTCATAGGAATAATTTTATAACAGGGAGTTGATGACCCAGCACCAAATAGGTCATTGCTATGACTGATATGGCCAATTTATATATAATAAAAGCAGAGAAGGAATTGAGAGTCCCTGTGATCATTTGAAATGAGAATATTATGCTTCAAATTATACTGTTCATCATGATTATAAAATAAATTTACAAGCAGTATGATAAACACATATGGTAAAAAATAAAACCATAACATTCTTTTCATCTAACTAATATGCCAGACTTGACAAATATAATTTGAGATATTTTTATCAAGAATCTAACATACTCCCTATAAAAAACCTAGCAAAGATAATTGGAAACTGATATTGCTTATAAAAATAGAATTAAATTGAAATTCTAAAAAAAAATCTGACAGTAAAAGACAACAAACTCTTTTGGCCATTTTAGAATCTACCTCCAAAATAGAAGGATGGGTCACTGTTCAAAAATAAGTTATAACTTACATCAGTGGGACCAAAAATGCTTAATAGATGTTGGAAACTCTTATACTCCTGTACCTGCCTTTGACACTTAAAAATCTGAAAATTGAGCTAGATGGATAATTACTAAACGTGAAAGAGCCTTCTCAAATCAGTAGCTCATCTATTCTTTAACCAGTAGTTTCTAGATGCATTGAAATAAATCACTATCTTTCATCAAGATCTGCTTATTTCACCCTCTAAACTTTCACTCCAATCTTTTTATGGTTTTGGCCCTCCTTGTTTGTTACCTGGACTGCTGAAAAGTCTCCTAAATGGCATTGCTTTCCTTGGCTTAATTATGTCAAATCTGTACTCCTCAGTGTGGTCAGAATCATCTTTATAAATTTGCATGTCACAGTGCTACTTAAAACCCATCATCAGTCCATCTTTGTCTTCAGAAGAGAATCCTAGTGGCCAGATCTGTCCTCAGAGTTGCTGGTGATGTGACCCAGCTCACCTCTCTAGCCCCCTGTATTGGTTACTTTTTCTTCCTTCCTGAGACAAACACCTGACACCCAAAACTAGGGAAGAAAAGATTTATTTAGCTTACAGTTCAGGAGATTTCAGTCCATAATCAGCTGGCTCCAAAGCAGAGTGGCATGGCACTGGGGCAACACTTCAAGGCAGCAGCCAGAGCAAAAGAGGGAAAGCAAGCCTCTTCTCTACTCTTATATTATACCCAGGCCACCCCCCCCCCTTCCCAGGGTGGGTGTAGCACTCACAAAACATCCTTGCCCTCCTTTGCACAGGGTGAGGATATTTACAAAGTAAGAACCCTGGTTCCCTGCTGAGTCTCTCAGTTAAACTTCTAAACTGCTCAAGTTGACACAGTGTATCAACCATAACACCCCCACTCCCTGTCCCATGACCCTGATAAGTCTTGCACCGGATTTCTAGCCTCTATCTGGGAGGCACTTTTCCCTCCTTCTCCCTCTCCTAGAGGCCTATTTCTACATATTTTTAATTCTCAGTCCACACCTTCTACCTCACGCTTACTACCTACAGGTACAAGCTACCTGCTCAGGTTGCGGCGAATGCTCCTCTCTCCTTGTGCGTATACGTCCATTCCCTGGCCTGTAGCACATTATTGTTTCACTTCTCCAGCTGCCTTTCCTACTGGATGAGTGAGCTCTTCAGTAGGATGCCATTGTGTAGCACATGGAAGGGGACTGCTGTTCACTGAGTGATTAAAAATGAAGACAAGGATTCAAATGTGAGTCTTTTCAGATGAAACCTCTCCCCTTAAGCACAGCTGAGATGGAGGCTTCGATGGGCACTGCCCAATCAGGGCATAATGCCTTAAAATATTACCTACCACTAATTCTGGCAGAAACCCCAACAAGACCAACGTTGCTTCCAGATAGGGGATGTCCTACAGACTCACCAGAACAATCTACTCCTGCAGAGTGTGTTATTTCCCTTGCAAACTTAAAAAGCCAGACCTGATACACAAAATGAACATCAGCTACATTTACCGAACAAAGCCAAAGATGGTGGCTGTATTTAAGGACCTTGCATATGTTCTACCTAGGAAGGTAGGACAGACACCCATCCTCCCCACGCTGTAAACATCCCTCTGTGTAAACTTCACCCATGTCACACAAAGCCCTCCCTTCTCTGCCCTATCAATGTCATCAGTCCTCTCTGCAGAGACTCCTTTGTGTGACCCCTGTTCCGACAGTTACCTACTACCACCTTTAGACAACTTCATTCTTCATCAAAGTGAATAACTTTGTTATTTAAGGAGAGTTCAGTCACAATAGCAATATTTAGACATCCAAATTGTCTTTAGCTTCACTTGACAGATAAAAATTTAGTGTGATTCTCATTTTTAAAATGAGAGATAAAATGTTTTCTCATTTCACTAGTATTCAAATAATAGAGTAGGTGTCTTTTGACATAGATGTACTTCAAATAAATTTTGAAAAGTTCAATTTGTCTGAATGCAAAATGAAGCATAATTGATTTCTGACATTTTAATTTTAAGTGAGCTGGTTGTCATTTTACTTGAATGGGACCCACAATATCTACATCAAGGACATGTCAACTAGGTTCAACTATTATTGTCATTTTTCCATGTGCATAAATTTACCTTACTATTACAAAAACTATTATTTGACAAGTGTGGAGAAGGAAGGATTATAGTTAATCAAATTTCAATTTTACCATGTATATCAAATGCACCACAAAAGAATTAATGATCTATAACACTTCCTACTTATATTCCATAGAATTCAACAATTGATAAAATTAGACACATTTATGTAAGAGATGCAATTGAATCTCTGTGCAGGTCCAAGTGTCATACAAGACATAGCACATACATAGAGAACTCAGAAAGAGCCTCTGTCCAGTGAGGAGACAGGCAGTGAGAAAAATCTTCCTAATTATGGAAAATTTAAAATAATGATAAAAAAATGAATTGTTTTATCACAGAAGAGACCATTCCTTTAGGTCAAGTGAAAATACCGTAAAGCAGTGACAGGTAAGACAGGTCATGAAGGTTTTGTAGAGTTTGACAGTAAAGCATGCAAAGGGACAACAGTCTCAGGACTGAGACTGGCATATCGAGTGCAGGATGTGTGTGGAGGAGCAGGAGGAAATAAATCTGCAAAGACAGACCATGATACCACATCAATGGGTCTTTCCTGAAGACAATCAGATTTTCCTTTTGGTGATGATGTTAACATCCAAACCAGGCTAATGTCTCACAAAGTCAAAGAATGAAATCATGGACAAAGAAGCAATAAAGGGAGTGAGAAGAAAGAAACCTCTAGTCGTTGGGAGGGGTTCTAAGCAGGTTATCAGGTGAACTCTTGTTCGGAGTTTTTTATGGATAAGCAGAGTGTGGGAATTTGTACAGTGTCCAGTGGTTGCCTATCACAGGTGGCCCTCAGGGTTTAAAGTGACCTCTTGAGACGCGGGCTTTCTAATGCAGTTCAAAAGAAAAACCAGTTACTCAGTATCTATGAATTTCTCAAAATGCAGCCCACAAACTCAGATACAGGGAGGAACTGTTAACTTGGTGCATTCCATTCTGCCTAATTACCTGTCCTTATTAACTGGTTGTTTGCTTGTTTGTTTGTATCAGAAATCGATCTCAGGACCTTGTGCTTGCCAGGCAGGTGCTTATGCCGAACACTTATCATTTTTGCTACATTTGCTTTTAGATTTCTAAACTTAGCTTTACATGGCTTGACTTAGCTCTTAACCTTGTGCATGTGCTATTTTCTTTGTAAGTCAACCAGTGCTATGAATCTCAGTAACACGTTTCTCTAATCTATAGCAGCTGAGTTAGAGGTGACTAAAGAAGTTCACCTATTGCTACATTATAAACAAGTAAAAAGTCAGTGGAATTTAATAAGCATTTATTCTCCACTGGTCTACACTAAACTGAGTTTGACTGAGCACCATGGCTAAGGTATTTCTCATCTTCCTCTAGAATCCAGCAGCTAGCCCAGGGAGAGGGGTATGTGTGTGTGTGTGTATGTGTGTGTGTGTGTGTGTGTGAGTTTGTGCGGTCGGGTCTATGTCAAAAGCACAAGAGAATTAAAGCATACAATAAGCTTGGAATAGCATTATTTCTGCTTTAGTGGCTAGAGCAAACCACATCTTCGAACAGTCATACAACAGAGAACTCTAAAGCCAAATGAAAAAAGAGAGAAATAGGGTGGAAGTGAAATCCTAGAAACAATAATGCAATGTACCACACAGTCTGCCCTCTGGGCCAAATTATTCATATTCCTCTCAAATATGATAAATGGCCACAACCACCCAAGAATTCACAAGAGTTCCAACCAACCTCAGTATTGAGCTCAAAGTTTAGGATCTTGTGGTTGACATTAGGTATAGAAGTTTCTCATAATGAAAACAGTGATTTCTCTTTGTTCAAGGAGCAATGAACAAAAGAATGAACTATTTATCTGCATTCTCTCTCATGCACATGCACACCTACACACAAAAGAGAGAACACTTATATACAAATGCGTTGGGGACAGGATAATTGCAATAGAAACTTTCATTTAAGAAGAGTAGGAGGTGTGCAGCAGACTCATGTCCACAGTGCATCAGTCAAGGTTTACTAGAGAAACAGATATGACACAAGATATACAAATGTATGAGAAATTACAAGATTGGCTTACAATGGTCAGCCACAGAGTTGGATGAGGAAGTGTGCAGAGGATGTTTGCACACTGGAGCTGAAGGGCTCAGCCCAAGATCTGGAGCTCATTGCAGTGTCCCGTGCAAGTCTGTATCAAGAGGCTGATGAGTCTGCAACAGAAGGCTGAAGAATCTACAGCAGAAGGCTGAAGGATCTTCCCAGATCAGCTAAAGAGTCTGTGCCAGAAGGCTGAAAAGCCTATGCTGTAAGGCTGACGGGACCCAGGCAGAAGCCAAAGAGTCTGCACTAGAAGCCAGGAGATGGTGTCCAACTTGCAGGCAAAGACTGGAGCTCCTCCAAAGAACAGCAGTCAGTCAGTCCTTCCTCATTTCCCTTTTATACTGTCCAGGCAATGAGCCGCCCTAGGGTGGGTCCTCTCCACCCTAGAATGTAGAATTGCTGGGTCAACTTAGTTAAGCTTCTAACTTATCACATTGACACAATCAATAAACCATTACACATTGCAGTACTGAAGTTCTACTGGGAAAGTGTTGAATGGGGCTTTTTATAATTTCTGCCCCCTATGAGTACCTTCTTAGTGCATTTCTCTTGACTCTGTCCTTTGAGATCTTCATTTTTCATCTGTATCCTCAGTTACTACAAGGTACAAGGTAGAACAATAGTTCTCACAGTGTGGCTTTGGGAGTCCCGAGACGCTCCAAGTTACTTTTATGGACCCTGAAGATTTTATTTATCCTGATACCCCTCAAAGATTCCATCTCTAAAATGACATAATCAGATTAAGTTTCCATATTCTTAATACCTTACTATGGGGATTAATTCAAGTTTCTAAGGGGGCAAACCACAGCATTTTCATTGGGAGAAGATAATCGAATCAAGAGACTGAATGTGTTTCTATACTTTTTCATAAACATATAGAGATATATATATATTATGTAAGCATATTTACATGTGTATTTACATGTATAGAAAGAAGAGGAAGGAGAGAAATGAAATAACAAAAACGCTTAATTTTTAAAAAGAAAGATAAAGGGAACAAGAGTAGATAGCATGAGAATTTCTGGCTATGAAAAGGAGAAAGTAACTTGCCCAGTGCTCAACTGAGAAGTAGAGAAGTTAAAAAAAACCATTATTTTTTTTAAGGCATAAGATTGATCTGTAACAAAGAATGAGTAGAAGATGTGTGATATTGAGAAGAGAACTGGGAGGAGCTAATAATCCATAGCTAACTTATACCTGTGATATTTCCTAATTCTGGCCTTGGACAAGAAACTGAGAGTCTTAGTCTTGCCTAAAAACAAAGACACAGGAGAGTTTTTAAGCATTTCTCAGGAACAGAGAGAAAATTGAAGATCCTCAAAACATCATACAAGTATCTGATTTTTCCTCAAGACAATTTCTGGAGGTTTTTTTTTTTAAATGTTCTTTTTTCAAGAGCACGTTACTACTACATGATGACGTGGAAGTTATTGCATCCATTTAACATATCTTTATCAGTATCAATTCCCTCACCCTCCCTCACCACCTCCTACCTGTTCCCTTCCTCAACTCCAGAAATCTACCTCCTAGCTTCCTGTCCTTTCTCTCTTTTATGTCAATTATTAATTAGTTAATTAATGTATTTATTAAGTTTCCTCATATACAAAAAAATATACTTTCTAACTCAGGTTAAAATTTCCAAATTTTGAAGCTAAAACTCTAGATGAAAAACATTTGAAAAGCAGAAAATTTTTCCGCAGTTGATGTTAAAAAGACAAAGATTGGATTCAGAATTCCCAGGTAGAGGGGCCAAGAAGACTCATTTGAGCTCCTGGTTGGCACTAGGGGAGGGTTATGTGGAAACTGGGTAAACCCCAGGCAGAAGGAGCCTCAGCAAATCTGTAAGCCACCTTTGTCTCACCCAATGCCCTGGTTAGAGTAAGGTGGTCAGACTCCACTCTCTATGCCTATAGCAAAGACTGAATTCACTCTAGAAAAGGATAGTGTCAAAAGCCTCTCATTTTACTAAGTATATTGCAAATTGTTTTCCAGTATGCACCATAAATTTGATACTCAGATTTGATAAGGCTGTTTTTAAAAAAGGAAAGTTAAAGGTTAATCTCTCTCATAAGCATAAATGAAATAATTCTAAATACTGGCAAAGTAAATCCAAGCTAATAAGACTTGTTCAGAGTTCAAGAATGCTTTAGTATTTAAAAATAAATATAAATCACTACATGCATAGAATTAAAAGGAAATTTATATGCTAATAGATGCAGTAAAAGCAATTAATAAAACTCATTCACAATTAAAACAAAAGAAAACACCTCTTAGGAAACTAGAAATAGAAGTTAACTGAGTATTTTGTGTCTTTCTTCTATCACCTTTTTAGAGAAGTGTGTTAAAATCTTCGCCCAAAACTGTTGACCTTGTCCATTTCTGAAGCTTAAAAATTTGCTTTGTGTTTCAGTGCTGTTATTATGTGCATGAAATACTAGAGTT
>RJWT010049399.1:0-11013 GCA_004365215.1 Cuniculus paca
AGGGCATCATTCAAAATGATAGAGACTGTACTAGTCACTTTCTTATTGATGGAACAAAATACCTGACACCTACCATTTAAAAGAGGAGAGGTTGATTTTGGCTGACAGCTTCTGGTGGGTTCAGTCAGTGGTCAGAGACTAGCTCCCAGGCAGGAATGGCATGGTGGAAAGACCTGCCACAGGAAGCCGTTCAGTCCTGGGACAGCAAGGTGGGGAGCCAAGGACAAGAATACACGCTTCCCGGACCAGCCTCTAGTGACCGTCTCTTCTGATCAGGCCCAGTCAGGTCTGACTACAAGACTTTTGGGGGACATTTTAGATCCAACCTATAACAGGGGTCCCTCTGTTATTCTTAATGGGGCAAATGTGGGAATGGTCTTAACATTAGTGATTAAAAGACTGTTACGATGTCAAGCAGTCTGATTTTAGTATTGATGATGATTTGCAGAATTGTTTGGAAAGCCCAGAACCCATGGGCCTCAGCTGCTGTGGGAAATTGTAGCTTGTTTTGCTCCAAAGATGCAACCTTGGGCCCTGTAGGGCATGGAATTTAGGTGTATCTTTTCTTCCTGGGGTGGAGGCGATGATGGGTCAGGACCAAGAATGCCTTTGAGTATGATCCAGACCAACCTTTGGGGTTTTTTCCTACACAGTCCTGCCTGTCTTCACAGATGTAGGCTTGAACCAGGGGCCAATAAGGAGAAATGGAGAGAAAGGAATGTAGAGGATGGACTCAAGAGGAACTGGAGGATGATGAGAAATGAGTAGATTCAGGGAGAATGAAGCGCGACTGTCAGGTGTCTGACTTGAGTGATGGGGGCAGTGGTAGTTTTAGCCAAATAAAGTCTGTGAGAAGGCATGCTTTTCATGAGGAGAGGAGGGAGAATCTTGGAGGTTTTCGAGGCACTTGTGGGTAGATGCACTTGCTGGTAGCCGCTTTCTCTCTTGTGAGCTATTTGTTCTTTTTTAAACGTTTGCATTTCCTGGAGCAGAGAATGAATGGGCGACCCTTGAGAAGAGATTATTCAGTATTTTCTATCAAATTTGAGCATAGCATTTTCTATGATAAAAATTCATTAGAGTAAGTATGTAGGTCCCATGGAGTACGTGGCATTTTCCCCAGTTTTTTATTAGTACATGTTTGTGGTACATAATTATCTTCTTGTGGGGAGTTGGTGCAACACATCTTGATTTTTTATTTCATCCCCTTTCCTTCCTCTCCCTCCCCCCTCCCTACATCTCTTGCTCCCCTTTCAATTTAAAGAAAATCTATTTCCCCACTTCCTGTTATATATCTTTTTTTTTCTCTTTAATTATGTTTTGTGTTTCTTGTACAAGAGAAACATGTGATATTTAAGCTGTGTGTCAGATTTATTTCACTTAATATTATGGTCTCAAGATGCATCTGTTTTTCCACAAATGACTGAAATTTATCATTCTTTATAGCAGAGTAGTACTCCATTGTGTATAAATACCACATTTTATTTATCCATTCATGTGTTGGTGGACATATAGACGAATTCCAAGATACAGTTATTACAAGTTTTGCTGCTATAAACATGGTTACTCATGTGTCATTGTAATATGATATCTTTAATTCTTTTGGGAAGATACCTAAAAGGGGAGCTGCTGGGTCAAAGTGAGTTTCTAGTTTCAGTTTTTTGAGAAATCTCTATACTGATGTCCAATAGTGGTTGTAGTAATTTGCATCCCCACCAACAATGTGGAAAGGTTCTTTTCCCCACAGCCTCATCAGCATTTGTCATTATTCTTGATCAGCGTCATTCTAATAATTGTTTATTTTTGCTGTGAAATCTTTTCTTGAGTATATGATGTGCCTCTCTAGTGATGTAATTTAATTTTAAAATAAATGGAGTAGAATTTTTAGAACTAAATAAAGCCTTCAAAGTTATTAGTTACCATTGCTCAAAGTATTGCACAAATGGGAAAACTATCTTTAAAGGAAGAATATCACTTGATGTGATTGTTCTGTGATAGCCCTTAGCTGGCACAATTATGTGTTCATTAAGGGGAACTTTGATACTTGGAAGTGGCCAGAATTATCAGAAACAGCTTCCTGAATAATACAGATGACTAACCTGAGTGATATCATAGTCATACAGTATAACTTTGTAAATATCTCTGCATGCCTTATAAATTAATTCAGAAGACAATTCAAAAGTAACCGCCTATATTACATATCCATAAATAACAGCTTCCTAAGAAGAAGTGTGTATCTTCTCATGTTGAACTAGTGTGTATCCTTCATACTGAAAGTATGTGTTCAAAGATTCACTTTTTTATGGGCAACTCATTCTCTTTGGGTAAAACTGTGCTTTTTAAATTACAGTTTAAACTTATTAATCAGCTTAAGTGTTTCTTTCTGCTTCTCTTTCTTTTTTCTATTTTCTATAGTTTCCAGTATTTTTTTCTATTTCCATAGTTTCCAGTATTTTTGTGAAGATAGCAGACATTCCAACATTCACTTCCTTATTCTGTGCTCTACAAAGAGCAAAGATAAGAAAAACCATTTTTACTTTCTTAAAGCTCCAGAATCTGGGAAACGTAAGACCACAAATAATCCTCCTACCTGTTGTGTTTCAGCCTTATTTTAGAAAGACAACCTCACACCATGATGGGTCAGTTGTTTCCAGGTAACAAGATCTTTATAGAAGAGACAATTGGAAAAGGATGTCAGTTGTTGCTGTGAACCCCCATCTCTCCATCAGGCACAGAACTCAGACCCAAATTCACTTTCCACAGACCTCTCAGCTGTCATAATTGCTCCCAAACTTTCCAGATCTGCTAACTCATTTGAATCTGACTCTGGCCCAGTGGCAAAAGCCCTGGGCTTTATTTATAGTTCTCTGAGCCACTCCATTCTTCATTTAAAATTAATGTGAACCTTGTGGCCACCGGAGTTTGTCAGTAATTCTATTACTATTAACTGTGAATGTAAATACACTCGTATAGCCCAACTAGGGCTAAGGATTTAATGACTGGAAAAAAAAATTTGCTTCTTGTGTTTATTATGTAATGAAACTGCTATGGATCCTAGAAGCATCCTGATACTGGTTAAAGATGTTTTACTTTTTAAAAAGTGCACAGGATGCAGAAAGGAAATTTTATGTTAATAATTCCAGTATCTCATACAAAATGTATTAAATTTTAAATATGTTGGTGCCATCTTAGAAAGTGCCTTTTAATTAAAGTCATAATTTAGTTGTGTTTGGTTTAATTGCAAATATCATTAACTATAATAGTGTATGACTTTTTTTGTGAGTTATGGTATACACTGTCTTTTCTTAATATTACTGCTGATAAGCTATATTCCAAATGTTTTAAATACTCTATTAAGTTAAATTAACATTTCATTATATAGTACATATCTGCATTTGTTTCTATGTACACATGCAGAGATGCACAAGAAAAATAATTTTTCTCCAGAGCACCAGCCTATAGAGAAGCCTTTCATTGAAAATCCATGGCTAGAATTTCTAAAAGCCCCAATTTTTTTTTTACAAGTTTTATGTTTTTCTTCCTTTTCTTATTCCTTTTACTTTTCTGCGAATCCTCATAGTGCCTCACTGAAGTCTTCTGGATATATTTACCTTATTTTTCTTATTTAAAATATTTTCTTATTGTTATTTTGAACTATCTGAAGGGAAACATAAAGAAATGGTAGTATTTCCTTTTGAATGTAATTATATAAATCAAATTCAGATGTAGAATAAGTAGAGCCTTGATAAGTCATGAAGCAGTCAGAAATTGTTATTTTTTGTAATTTATGATCTACTCTTTTAGCTTTTCATTTTATTAGGGTCCAACTTAAATTGATTCTTTATTCACCTTTTGTCTGTCTCATGTGTTTGCAGATGAAGACAGTGGTTACCTAAGAATCTCTGAAGGTAGTGTCCCATTACTTTCTATGCCTCTTTCCAAGAACAAACATAAGAGATCCAGAATCAATAGCTTTGTAAACTAAACCTGTCTATCAGTGCTTTGTTAGAATACAGATGAATGTTTTCCCAGCTTCCAGGGGACTGTTGATGAACTGAATGGCTGGTACTGACTGACTCAGCATCAGAACAGGGCTGGTCCAAAAGAAGGTGGGAGGATCCTTTGATCTGTGCTAAGTGTGTGCCCTGCATTAGAGAGGCAAGATAGGCTGTGACCAAGAAACCAGGCAGCTGTTGTGCTCCTGTGTGGACTGACTTAGTGATCCAGGCCTTCCTTTGTGTCTGTGTGCAGCTCGCTTGCTTGCTTGCTTGCTTGCTTTCTTTCTTTCTTTCTTTCTTTCTTTCTTTCTTTCTTTCTTTCTCTTTCTTTCTCTTTCTTCCTTTTTGTTTGTTTTTTAATTTTATTTTAAAGATGATAAAATCCAACAAAACAGAACAAAGCCAATCACAACAAACGAGCAAAACTGGTACAGCACTTTGAAGTAGGATACTAGGAAAACAACAATGGCTACCATAGTATATCTTGGTATCTTCACAATAATTGTCCATTCCATCAGATAGAGCGAAGTCAAATCAAAACAGAACAGAATAAAACCAATCGAAACGGAACATCGAATAAAGCAAAGCAGTCATTTGGGGCAAAACAAAGCAGTGAGAACAATATTGAATTTCAAAGACAAGATAGAAGGAAATCCCCCATATTTGCTATATTGCATACTGTAATGCTCCCTATGGATGCTCAGAGTGCTGGCCCCAAGCCTACAAGGTCATCCAAACAATATAAGCATTCAGTTGCTTTTTGTTCCTCAGTTACTATCAACTCAGCCTGTCCTCCAAACCAGCTGGTTGCTTATGAGGTGGGAAGTGTGTGTGTGTATGTGTGTGTGTGTGTGTGTGTGTGTGTGTCTTGGTTACTTTTCTCTCGTTCCTGAGACAAACACCTGATGCCCAAAGTAAAGCAGGGAAAGGTTTATTTAGCTTACAGTTTCTGCAGATTTCAGTCCATAATCAGCTGACTCCAAGGCAGGGTGGCATGGCACTGGGGCAGCACTTCAAGGCAGCAGCCAGAGCAAAAGGGGGCAGCCCTTTATGGCGGCTGCAAGCAGCAAGAGTGAACTGCTCAAAGAGAAAAACACGCCCCCATTCTGACCTTACATTGTATGTCGGCTCCACCCCTGGGTGGATGCAGAACTCACACCATCAATCCCAGTGCTAGACAAGGAGTCAACCACAAATGCTAGATTCAGCTGCTTCCATGACTACATGAGGCTTGTGGGGGGCATCTGTATACAAACTGTAACAGTGTGTGTGTGTTGATTCTCAGCCCGCACACCGGTAGGCTCATTGGAGGCGCTATCTGACTTTTCTCTTCCAGGGCCTTGCATGGCTTATGCAACTTACCGGAAAGGCTGGCTAGTTGGCTTCTTGGTGGGCTCCTCCCAGTCCCAGCATGGCAGATTCTTAGGAGGCATTGACTTTTCTCTTCCTGGACCCCGCATAGCTTGCATGGCTTACCAGAAAGGCTGGTTAGTTGGCTTCTTCAACCCACTCATTTTCTACATCCAAGTGAGACAGCAGCTTCCACCCACAAAGTGTGATAGGGTGCAAGGTGATAGGTGATTGTGTGCTGCAGACTAACATGTGAAGCTGACCAGTTCAGAAAGCGGAAAGAAGAACTCTTTTGATTATTTTCACACATTAGTGTAATAAACAAACATCAACCAGTCAGCATTATTGTCTTCATTTATTTCTCACAGTTCATGAGGGTGAGAAGACCAAGACTGAGGTGCTGGCAAATTGTCATCTTCTCAGCTTGCAGACAGCTGCTTTCCTGCAGCATCTTCACATGGCAGAGACAGGTGGCTCCGATCTCTTATTTTTTCTATAAAATAATTAATTCTTTCAAATGATCAAGTATAGTCCTTATGATCACTAAAAGTATTTTTCTCCCTAGAGCTCACTTCCAAGTACCATTACATTATATGTTATATTATTATAAATATGAATATATTTGACATATTAAATATATAAGTTTTTGGAGGAGGAATATGCAAAACTTCAGACCATAGCAATGATGGATTATTAATTCTGTATGTTATGGCCTGCAGGAATACCAGAAGATTGGAAGGAGATCTTCCCTTCTTCCAGCAAATTTACATGGGTTGGATGCTTGCTGGACATTAGCAATGTGCATATTTAAGAGGCTTGGTGCATTATTAGCCCTATTGTGTATGAACCAACAGGGAATTGTATACTTGTATAAATGGATACAGGAGAATAGATGAATACAATACAAAGTTTCTTTTCATTCAAAGATTAGTATAAAAGAAAAAAAGACAGTCATGAGATTCTAGACATACCAAAAGAATTTCCCAGCTATGGCCTGTAGTCCCAATTTGTCAACTATATTAGGTTAAACAACACATAGTATATTAATAAAGTGTGCTCCTGGGTGAGTCTGGGTGGGTTGCAGAGGGGAGAAACTGGGTACGATATTTGGTCCCTAGCCTGTCCATCTCTCCTGCAGTTCCCTTCCAGTACTTCTTGACTACCACAAACTGAGCAACTTTGCTCATCCATGTCCTTCCTGCACGATATTTCTGCTTTGAAGCCAGATGTTATGGTTTGTGTCTAGATGTCCCTCCAAAGCCTTACACAGTCATAAGAGGGGCTGTTTCAGCAGTGGCTGAATCTAGAGTGTGTCATGCCGGGATTGATTCATGATGCAATGTTAGAATCAAGGGCAGTAGGACTAAGGGTGTGAGTACTAACCACACCTTAAGTAACCTGCAGAAAACATAAGGGATGGAAAAAGCTGTGGTCATCCCTTTGTTGCTTTGCTACCTTCTTACCATGAACTATTTCTTTGTGATGCCTGTCTGTTGTGCCACCCTGCCTTGGAGTCAGTCGATTATGGACTGAAACATCTACAAACTGTGAGCTAAATAACCTTTCCTCCCTTAAATTATAGGTTTTGGGAGTTTCTTGCCAATGAGAAACATAACTAAGACACCAGCCAACAATAGACTGAAGCCATTAAATCTTTTATCCTTTAAATTGTAGATGTCAGGTGTTGTGTCCAGTGATGGGAAAACTGACTAATAAAGAAGACTGATACCAGAAAAGTGGGATAATTGCTGTGACTGTACCTAATTATGTGGTTTAGAAGCCTTTGAAATTGGCTTGCATTAGGAGTTTGCAAAGGTTTTGGAAATGTGGGCCAGAGAAGGCCTACAATGTTACAAGTAGAGCCTGCTAGGTAATTCTAGTCAGAGTTTGGAAGACCTGAATGCAGAAAGGAATGTAGCCAGTAAAGGCCAGGCTCAGGAAGTTTTACTTGGAAACAAGGACACCATTGGTAAATTGGACTAGAAATCATGTGTTTTACTCTGGCAAAAAAACTTGTGTTTATATTTCCATTTCCTGAGACTTTGTGGGGCAGTGAGGTTAAAGGTGGTGGACTAATTAGTCTAAAGAAGAAATTGCAAGACAGCTCAACATTCAGGCTGTGGCAAGATACTGATGGTTGCTTTCAGCCAGATTTATACTGAGACTAGGAGGCAAAGGACAGAGCAGAAAAATTTGAAAAACTAAAATTTTATTTCAGAAGGAACCACGTGTAAATTTGGGGTCAAAATATGGGGGTTGAATAGATTAACACCATTAAACAGAAATTGAGTTGTTTGTACAGGGATGAAGAGAGGTTCCTTGAGAACTTTTCAGAACTCAGGATGACATGTCACTGAAGGCTCAAGGTGATCAAGAGTGTAAAATTTCATTTCAGAGGAGAGTCCTTGGAGTCCCTGCTTAAGAAGGGCTTCCTAAGGTATTGGTTCACCAGGATTCATTTCAAGCACTCAGGTGCCCTAAAGGCATGTCCAAGGAGGCTGGCTACTGCTTTACAAGGACAGCAGATCTTGGTCTCATCCATGTGATGCAAGTTTTATTGGAGATTGAAAGGCAAGAGCTGTGGGGTCAGGAAGGCTTCCCCTTACATTTCAGAGGAAGGCCTGGGAGGCCAAACAAGGAGCTCCTGAAAAGGCAGCACAGAAAGCTGTGGAAAGATGACAAGGTGCTATGAAGACCCCAAGAGGTTGGAGATGCCAGGAAAGGAATGTTTTGGAAAGCTGCAACCTGAGAGTGGATCCAGTCCAAAAGAGAGGCTATATGGGCTGAAATCATCAAGAGAATATGGATGAAGTCTCCCAGACTTTATAGAACTTACACTGGACATGGATCTGTAGAATTTATTGCTCACCCCACTGGGTTTCAGTCTTGCTTTGTTCTGATGTATTTCAATCTTTCTGTTCTTCTCTTTTGGAATGGGAATGTTTATCTTGTGCCATTTGACCTTGGAATTATTTAACTTGTTTTGAGCTTTTCAAAGGTTCATATTTAAGAGTTTGCTTTGAGTCCCAGAAGACACTTAGACTTGGACTATTTTCTAATTAAAAAAAAAGAATAAAAATGATGATACAGAATTTCAAAACAAAATAATAGGAGATCAACACTGTTAATATATTGTGTATTGCTATCTTCAAAGTAGTTGTTCAAATTACAAGATATAGGCATGAAAGAAATGATCAAACAATCAATGAAAGCACAAACTGTTCTTTCTGATGAACTAACAGATTACTAGTGTAGTTATCTGTCATATATATATATATATCACACACACACATAAGATTATATATATGGACATATATATAATCTTTTCCAGTCTTTCTTTTCTCATTTTCCCTATTCCAGTTGTGCTTTCCTTTTGAGCGGTGTAAATCTAAATCAGTAAATAAGATCCAAAATGTATAAAGTATTGTGAAAGTACAAGGAAAGGCTCAGGCTTTTAAAAAATGTTGGAATTATTGAGACTTTGGGGATGAGATTATTGCACTTGTAGTTGTACATAGGATATTGTATTATGTTAGGGGAATTATGAACTTGCTATTGTCCTTATTTGGAGATTAAGTATGGTTTAAGGTAACGTTCTTGGGTGTGAAGTTAACAAGTGGTGGATCATGACTATTAACCCTGTTTTGTCAATTTGACTGGATTAAGAAGCACACAGTAGATTAATAAAACATGCACCTGGAAGTATCTGGCTGGGTCATGGAAATGTGACGTTAGGTATTACCTGTGGTCCCGAAGCCGTTCCTCTCTGGCACTGTTCACTTGCTCAGCTTTGCTCCTGTATACCCTGATCTGAACAGTTTTGCTTCTTTGTGTCCTTCCTTTGTGATGCATCTACCTTGGAGTCAGCCAGTCTTAGATGGAAACCATACAGCCATTAAACCATTCTTTCTTTAAATTATGTCCAGCAATGGGAAATCTGACAAATGCAGCCACTTATGTTCTAAAATGTGAATTCTTTGATAAGCCAACAGTGTTCCATAAAACACAGGGTCTGTCAGTTAACTGCATTAAGGACACCCTACATTATATTCCGTGTCCTGACTCTACAAAACATATTATCATCTCTGAGAAGTATGATGGCAAAAGAATTGAACTTTTTCAATGCAAAATTTCTCAAACTACCTGGCCATAGAACCAGTTCTTTTAATGTTGGGAAAAATAGTAAGAGGTAGTATACAAGCCGAAGATTTAGAGAAAATGTATTCACCAAAAGGGACAAAAGAAAACTTTGAAAGTATAGAATACAAGAAAGAATAAGTTATATAAAATTAACCATAAAATGCGTATGAAAAGGCAAAAGGTGAAAGACAGTAGACAGGAAAATTGTCACTGTAGGGGAGCAGTTAGTGATATAAAACCACACTTAAAAAGCACTCTGGAAAGAAAAGAAAAATAGATGAAAGTTTGTGAGGACAGATAATGCATAAAGAGAGGCTATGTCTTTGAAGTTTATTAGAATAATTAAATGCAACCCACACACACACACTCTAAATTTGTAGTACAAAAATGTTTTCCTGAGCTTGTTCTTTGTCATTTAAGAATATCTGTATTTATAGATTGAAAGGACTCAGTATTTGAAGAAATCTCAATCTCTCTCTCTGTCTCTGTCTCTGTCTCTCTCTTTCTCATATCCTTTCAAAATACTTTAACATCAAGGAAAAGTGAAAGCATTCTGTGAGCATCCAGGAAAAAGTAAATTAATCACAGAATAGTAAAAACTGAGTTGGCCTCAGAATTCTCCTCACCATTAAATACTAAAACAATATATAGAGTACTTTTTCTCCCTAACTTATTCATAGAATTGAAAAATATACTTTTCTTGTCCTAACTTACTGATAAAATTGATAAATGCATAATTTTCCCTAAATTCATTAATTAGTGACAGTTTGTGACATTTACTTTCTCCCTATCACTCATAGATCTGTATTTATATACATCTATGTATAAGTTGCAGATTTCATGTCACTTCAACTCTAAAATCTTTAGTATCGGTGTATGTGAGGTGTTATTGAAAAATACAGAGAATACTCAAATTTTAAAAATTATTACACTGAAAGACACACTGCCTTTTCCTTCCCTCAAAATGTTCCCCTTTGCTTTGAATACACTTATCTCATTGTTCTTGTCACTTTCTGAAGCAGTTCTGGAAGACCTGTTTAATGAGTGTCTTCAGTTGTTTTGTCATGGCTGCGTCAGTGTCCTGAGTCAATTCAAAACATTTACCTTTCATGATCATTTTGACTTTGGCAAAGAGTCCAAAGTCACACAGTAGCAAAACATTTACCTTTCATGATCATTTTGACTTTGGCAAAGAGTCCAAAGTCATACAGTAGTAGTCACACACTGATGAATAACATTGATGGAGAATACACCAATGTTTTTATAAGCCTGTTATTCAGTTGGATGGTAGTTGGTAGCAGCATTCACTATGTTTTTCATCACATCTTTTAAAGGTGCTCATGAAAGAGAACTTTTAGAAATGCTGCAAAAAGTGACATGAACAATGGCATAAGTGTCTCTGAAATGATGGAGTGAGTATTTTCATGGGGATTCATGACAATGTCTCTTTTTATTAAAATACATTTTAAAAATTTTGAACAAACATCACAGTTTTTGGTCAGCCCATGTATATAATTATGATTAC